>JZLH01S0632978.1:0-12125 GCA_001188425.1 Eucidaris tribuloides | reverse complement strand
AAGAGGAGGAGGAGGAAGAAGAAGAAAGGTAAGAGAGAAAAGAAAATTTACAATTTTTGAGATGGGCTGAGAAATGAAGAGTCAAACATTTTGGGTGGATATTTTTGCCTTTTTTGAAGAGTTCATATTGTT
The DNA here is from genome assembly GCA_001188425.1 of Eucidaris tribuloides. Lineage (NCBI taxonomy): Eukaryota > Metazoa > Echinodermata > Echinoidea > Cidaroida > Cidaridae > Eucidaris > Eucidaris tribuloides. Next base: position 11,993 of record JZLH01S0632978.1, on the reverse strand, counting down.
TTCAAGAAATGTTGACACTAAGAGTATTTGGTGTGATATTGTAAAAACAGACTTCCTCTTTGACAGAGTGGTGAAGCAAATCGTCTGTACTTCAGTCACATTGCAAGGAGGAATGGGAGCGATCTGGAGTAAGCCATCATGTTTGGAAAAGTAGAAGGGAAAAGAAATCTAGGAAGACAAAGTCCCAGATGGACTGATGACATTGCTTGTCTAACTAACTTTTCAATGTACCTGACTGTGCTATTCAAAAGCTCAGAATCATTGTGACTGGAAATTTTTCATCAAGGTCACAAGTAGAATGGTGATGACAATTGATTTCTGAGAAATAGATGGTAAACTATTTTGGCGAAACCCTCAAATTACTGTATTTGATCTCAATTCAGTCACTTTTTAAAAAGGTAATATGCTCACCCAGAAATTAAAAAGAACAAATATGAATGTAATTTCCTGAACCTAGGAGGGGGCATCAGCCCAAGAGCACCAATTGCACTATTTAAAACTCAACTCAGTCACTTTTAGAAAAGGTAATCTGTTTTTCATAAAAAAAAAACTATCAATTAAATATTCTGAACTCGAGAGTAGGGCATCAGCCCACCACCCCCACCCCCACCCCTCCCCCTCCTGCTTCACCACTGTTAGTATCACATTTCAGTTTGCCAATCCACGAGCCTCATACATCGTTTCATTCCCCACTTCAATTCAGGCCTCCAGACACCCCAACATTGATGACCGAATCGCCATTAGACTCACCGTCAGCTGAGCAGAAGTTCCTCCCGCCTAGGGGATTCCCCCTTGGGAGACGCCCCACCATGGTCCCCCACCTGGTGAGACGACGAGGACACACAAAGGAAGGGCGCCCCCGATCACTACCAACTGATATAGAGGAAATCAAGAAAGGTGGGAATTCTTTCCTTGGTAGTTGTGATGTTACCCGTTGCCTCTAAGATTTCGAAAATCCTGTAGAGTTAGCACAGGGCCCATCTGTTTCCGATAGCCAATGGATAACTTTTGAAGGTACCTATTACGTTATTTTTTGTTCACAAAATTGTGTTCATCATTAACACAACATCTTGTAATAAGGACTTTTGAAAGTATCAAGTTGTTATTGGTAGTATTTTGATTTGGAAACATTGATCTCGTTCTTGAACTCTTACAAAGTAGAAAAGATGCATTTCAATCTAGGTCCGTAATTTTATTAATTCATGGTAATAAAGGTTAGATAGCTACTTTTCATTGTGTCAAGTAGAATAGTCATTTTTATTGCACAAAACTCTATGTGCAGTTCTGCACAGAAATCCATGTTTTGTTGTTGGGTGTAACAACTTCACAGTACATGTGTATGAAGTAGAGTGATATTTGTTACTTACAATGTTCATTATTTTGTTCACCAAACAGCACTCGATGAATCTTTGGGTAACAGGCAGCCACCCAGCAAAATTCAGCCCCTGCCCGCCAACATGGTGTTTCCGTCGGACAATTCGCAAACAAAAAATGAGGATGTGGGACACGGAACCCACCCCTGTGACAAATCTGGACTTACACGACAACAATTTTATGGCAAAAACCGACGCCCTACCAGATGCCACCGGTTCACGGGTCAAAGATGAAAGTGTAATGGACACTACCACAGATAGTGTTGACTTTGATACAACATTGGAGGAGATACGTGTAATGCCTGAGACAGAAGTGAGGAGTACGAAAACGGCATGTGTGAGTTTTCGGGATGACGTGCAGACAGCCAGTCCAGATGAAGATGAGTGTGGTATCCATGAGAGGTTAGAAGATCACCATGACAATGAGGATAAGGAAGAGGAAGAGGAGGAGAAGGAGGAGGAGAGAGTGGAAAAGAAGGGGGAAGAAAAGGAAGGAGAGAATGAGGAGCAGAAAGAGGAAGCGAAAGAGGAAGAGATAAGTTGCTGTGATGTGGCTCTCGAGGTGTCACAAGCGGAGAGCGCTGATGCGGATGTAAGCATGGAGACTGTGCAAGATGAGACGGCGGAGAACACAAATAACAACGAAGATGCCCTCAGCTATCTGTGCAGGGTGATTGAGGATGCTAGTGACGCTAATGACTTTGTCGTTATTGACATGCCAACAAACCAAGGCACGGATGAAGTTGACTGGTAAGTGAACAACGGACTTAAATAACAAATAGTAAATAGATAGATAAATAAATGAATAAATTAATAATTAATATATAAATAGATAAATAAATAACTGTGCAACAAATATGAACACATTCTGATGAAGGCTGAAATTTGATGTAATGGAAGCGTAGTTAATACAGTGGAGCCAATAATAAATAATGCTACATCTTGACTTGATTAATAGCTTCTAACCTGTTGTAGACTAGACACAAGATATCTCATTTTGATATCTATGGGAAATGCATGTTAAAGCAAAATCAAACCGTCTACAATGGGTTGAAACATTCAATTAAGATTTGCTTAAAACTTTATTTACTAGAGAGATTTTAGTTTTATGAGTTCTTATTTCTTCACCCCCACTCCCCCCCCCCCAATTTTTGGCCTAACTTTTTTTTCTCACCATGCATGAATTGTACAAATTTTGTATTTTGAAGTTTTCCAGAATATTGACATTGAACACTAAATAGCAATCATTCAAATTATAATCATATAAGGTAAATCTGTCAGAAAAAAAAATACTGCATACTGAGCTTGCTGGAAAATCTACAGAGCAAATGCACTGTCAGGACTACTGATGTTTCAGTGTCAAGTACGTAAACTCGCTTTTGGCTTGAATGTGAAGTTCAGTAGTTTCCGTAGTACTTTTAACTCAAATGAACTTTAAAAAAAAGTCTGTGAAAAAGCTGTCGTATATCTCTTTTTATCAACTGCAGCAAATTTGTAAAGAAACTGAGAAAGTGTAAGATAGTAGAATATCCGAAACATATGAAATTCAGACAATTTTACATGATGTGTTCAATTGTTTTTAATCTGTGATTAAAAGTTCAGCATGTCTCTTTAATTTCAACTGTATTACTGTGACCACTTATGTGCATGAGTGCTTTTACATGTAGGCCAAAAATGTGTACATGTATGTGAGAATACATGTAGAAAGATTATATGACACTATTTACTGCGATTTATTGATACTATATACCAACTCATAAACATAGAGAGTTATCTTATACTTGAGGGCAGGAATTCTCTGTATGTCAGTTTCCGATTGTGTATTTCACTTTTGAAGTTAGTATCTACTCTATTAAGGGCTAAAAAGGGAAACTATGATACAGTGATTATGTGCAAGTGTGAGTCTTACACTAAACATGTATGCACTAGTAACTTGAAAAAATAAAGGAAAAGAGAAATACAACATTAACAACAAAAGTACAAAACCTTCAAAAATTCTTATAAAGGATGAGGAGTGTGTACATTCACACCCTGCCCCTTGCCCACCCCCCACATCTCCCCCCCCCCCTCATAAAAAACATACAGTTTCAGGTCTATTTTTGGATTAACAGCTGGTTAATGAAATGAAGTAATTGGACGTCGATGACCATAAATTCTTCAAATTATTCCGCCATTCATTCATTCAGTCACTCACTCGCTAGCTATCGGGAGTAAACTGATATGAACGTTGTGTGTGTAAATATACAAAATATCTCGGCTATCAGCTAATGTCTATTGACATACTTCATTGAGGTTGGACGAACACCAAGGAGGCAAAAAAAACTTGATTTTTTTTTTTAAATTGAACCTTTGCACGGCCAAAGCTCACAAGTCGTACTTGGCAATCATGTACAGAAATTGTGCGGGGAATGTACGGGGCAGAATGTTGTAAGGAATATGTGTACAGTGCTTGTGTTCATGAGTCAAAAGAGGAAATAGTGATGGAATAAATTGTGGATTTAGTATCGCGCTACCCTACAAGCTGCCATTGATCTTAGTTTGGTGGTAGTATAACGTGGATATGGAGTTCTACAATGTCGAAGTACAGCTACAAGCAGAAAACGTATGTAGACTGGGTTTGTATTTGTCGGATCATAAATGTTTTAATTGTCTGTTTCTTATTATATGTGTACACACCACTTCTAGAGTCTTTGCTGTATAAACATAATGTCACGGAATGATTTTGTGTCTGCGAATTATCTATTTCCTCATTGTTTGTACAATTTAAATGAAATCTCATAGGCAAAGTGTTATGTGGCAATTGTCATCAGAACAAAAATGTCACGCCAATAATGTTTGGTTTCATCATGAGGTTTGTTCCTAACTTCCTACATACGTAGACTTTTCTGTTTTAGGTATTTTTTAAGCCCAGTAGAGAGGACTAATTTTCAAGTGAAGGAGAAACAGCCATTTTCATTTGACAGAGGGAAGAAATTAGATGTATATTTTTTTTTACAGTGTAAATTGAATGGAAAGAGTATACTAACCTAAAAGCATTGGAAATGTATTGGGTGTTTTCAATCATACAGGATAGTGGCTTCTTATGATATGCAGCGTTCCATTAACAAATAGATGCTTATGGTGGTATGCAAATAAATGGACAAATTTTAAAAAATAAAATAATATAACACAGCAGTATACAATAAAACCTTAACAATATTAGGATACAAAAGCCTAAGTTACATGAATCCTATACACTAGAGACATTTAACAAATCATACTGGTAAGTTTTGAGATGTTTTTAGAACATGGAGCATTGTATAAAGATAAAGGGAGAATATTCCAGAATGTGGGAACCATTATGCTGAATAATACAGTATATCCCTCTGGGATGATCAGTCTTGAAATGACTATCTGATTTCCGTGCCGAAGTCACAGATCTGCACCAAATAATACACATAAAGTTCATATCCTTTGGCACGTTAAGAATTAAATGTCCTCATGAAGGCCCTAGCAGTGAGTAAATCTTGACATAAATGATTTTAAAATGGTTTGATCAATTGTTTGATATATTTCTTTGTTTGTTTTCTTGTTTTCATGTGTAGGCCCAAGAGACCCACCAATCTCAAGTCACATCCTTCCAATGTTTCAGAATGGTCCATCTCCTCCAAGGACTCCTCCCTGTCAACAGAATCTTACATGTCGGTGAGTACACATGTTCAAGCTGTTAACCCATTGCCTCTGAGATTCCAAAAAATCCCATAATGTTGACACAGGGCACTTCTAGTTCCCATAGCCAGTGGGTTAGTGGTACTGGTACTGTAGATTTAGTGCTGTATACTCATCTTGTCCACAGAATCTTACATCTGACAGTGTCAACTGTCAAGTGTTGTTGAACTCTTGATGTGCCAGAGAAATTACAGCTTTATAGACATTGTATGTATTATGTGACTTTGGCATGTTTAGAGTTAAGCTATTAGTGAGTGGTGCCATCACCATAAGCAAGTGCTGTGTCTAAAAGTTGACAAACAGCTACCTGACCATAAAGATCCAAAGTCATCTTGAATTTGTGCGTTTCAGCTAATCATTTTATGTCATATTGCTGCAGGAACATTGTCACATTATACTCACTGATGGCCTAGTGGTTAGAGCCTCCGCCTCCCGATCGGAAGATCACAGGTTCAAGCCCCAACTGTATCATTCCAAAGACTTTTAAAAATTGTACCTTCTGCTTTCTGGCCAAGTGTAATTGGCATTGTAGAATAGAGAAGAGTAATAACACCATTTATGTTATGCAGGGCCCACTGGTAGAACAGTCTATCTGACTGAAGTGGCTACTCTGGATAAATAAGATGTTATTATTATTGTATATTATTATTATTTAGGCATATTTATTCTAAATATTTGCAAAGAAATGTTGGTATGATGTTTACATTCACTGAATTTAATGAATCCTTGTTAAAGCTCAAGAATAATATTGGTATTATGGTAGAAAATTTTTTGGTCAGTTTAATGTTGTTTTCTGATGTCTGGAGTAATAGTAAAATACTTTTTGAAAGATTAGTTGAAAAGTTGTCTGATCGACCAAAACTATACTTGGGGTTTAATGACTGTGTATATACTCATATTTCTGTATGTATGTGTGTGTGTGTGTGTATATATATATATAACACAAGAAAAAACACAATGAAATATTTGATGCATTATAAGTCCAACATGATATATTTTAATCTGAATTTTCGAAGCGGTCTCGCTTCTTCTTCAGGGCAAATGGGAAATATTACCTATTTCCCCTGAAGAAGAAGTACGACCGCTTCGAAAATTCGGATTGAAATAAATCATGTTGGACTCAAATGCATCAAATATTTCATCAAGGTTTTTTTTCTGTGTTATCAATAATCGTACCAACTTTATGCCTGTCTTGCTTTTGGTGTAGAATTCAAAGTTTTCACTTTCTTCCACACCACCAGGAAGTGAAGCTAAGGCCCAAGAAAGGTGGACGTCGAGGAGGTAGGCTAAAAGTAACAAGGGGTGTGTCATGCGTTGATCTCGGACCTGGGGAATGTGAGGGATATCTCTACAAGAAATCTGACAAAGCCATCGGGCAAAGATGGCAGAAGATGTGGTTTGTGCTGAAGGAATTTGTCCTCTACTACTTCAAAGACAAGAAAGTGAGTATGGAATATGATAATATATAAGATGATAGACTATAGAATGTGATAATTATGGGGTAGAGAAAAGGAGGTTTCTGATTGGTCCAGGGTTGGCAATTTCCCGGGAAATGCTGGGAAGTACTTGGGATGTATAGGGAGGTACATGGAAATACTAGAAAATACTTCAGGAACACCTGGACACAACCTGAAAACATTCAAGAAGTATATTTCATAGTATATTTCATAGTATTTCCCTGTATTTCGATTATTTTCCATTTTCCCCCAAATATCCTAAAAGGCGGTATTACTGGTATTTAGCCTCCAGTATTTCCCACTCCTGCCACCCTGGATGGTCAATTCCACGTCCCTTTACCATAAAGCGTAATTACTTATATGGCCACCAACCAGTCGCAATCATTAAAGGAAAAATCACCATGGAAACAGAAAACCTACGAGAAACTAAAAACTTGAATTTGTCTTCTAACTTTCCGTAGCACTCTGTTCAATCTTCAGGAATGTGTATCAAATGCAGCTGTAAAGTGTTTTATGCTAATAATGCAAGTAATTGAATTTTCATAATTCTGCTACCCAATGACAGCGAGTACTGGAGAAGCAGGAGTCAGTCAAGTTAATCCTGAAATGTGCCTCACTGCTTATTAGCGTAGAGAAACATTATTACAACAATTGGCCTTTGGCCGTTCGTTAGTTTATGTCTCTGTCTCTTCATTCTACTAAAAATCATTTATAGTCATTTTAAAAGAGTTTATTGTGTGGACATGAAGAGGTATGAAACTAAAAGTTGGCAACTATTTGGATTAAAGGCATCGTATAAGCACATGGTTCGCAGTTAAAAAAATCATGAGCTAGCATATTCCTCATTTAGCAGTGTGTCTGATAAGGATCTAAAACATGAACGCCCTGAAAAATGTAGTTCAAAACAATCATTAAGATAGGCTTTTTAAAAGTGAAAATCATTCGATGACGCATTCCTGTTCTCCCCATAGATGGTGTTGTGTGGCAGAATAATTTCTCAGCTGCGAGAATTAGATTCATGTGCCAAGTTTTGTCTGTACATATTTGTACTGATCGACAGCATAAATGTCTGAACTCTTTTGTTTTTAGGGGTTTATTTGTCCATCCAAACACTGTCAGATATGTCAGGATAGCAAAGTTTGAAAATTTTTTAAAGGGCTTCACAATGTTATTAGTAGTGTCTTTAAGTTACTGCACCTGCCGGACTAGAAGATCAGAAAATTCAGAAAGGTTCAATAAACAGATTTGCTCACATAAAATAGGAGACAGGTAGAGTATTCAAGCACAATTTGCATTGGATTCAATGCACACAGAGTGCAATTATATTCAACAGTAAGCTAACTAGGCGCTGGCAATTCATGTCCATCCATCTTATATACAATATGTATGCATTTTTAATTCATTATGTTACCAAAAAGACACTAACTTTAAAATTGTCACTTGTTGTACCAGTATATCACGCGAGGCTGAACCTTGAAAAGTTCTAATTTTACGTCGTGTGTATATTTTAGTATATTCAACTCCAGAGCATGCATTATTTATATAACTATAATACACTCTGTATGGATATATAACATGGAAAATGTAGGGTCTAACCTCCTCCACAAAAAGAAGTCTGGCAAAACCTCAAGCAGAAAGATGCAGAAGATTGGTCTGTACATGAGGAATCGTTTTCTCTTTACAGTAATTCGCGAAGACAAGAAGCGTAAATATAGACATATAGAACTGACGATAATATAAGTTAATTCTATATTTAACGTCTGACCTCATTGATTGATTGATGGTTTAAATGAAAGGAAAATAGAATACTGCGATTCACTGTTGGTGAACCTAGGTGGATGGGTTAGATGATTCCCATTTACCATTAAGAGGATTTGGTTCAACTCAGCAATTCTCCTATTGCATATAGCCGATATTAAGCGATATCACCTCGCGATACCGATATCTGATCGATCGCTCTTGGATACATCTTCCTGGTTCCGGTAAATCGTACAGTCAAACGCAAAACGTGTCATTTCGAACCTCCTCAAAATTCGTAATCTTAATACCTCATAGTTGGATTGACATGATGAACAATTTTGATGAATGTCTGTTTTGGCCGATTAAGATGACTTTCTTAAGTGAAAGAAAATGCTCTACGACTAATAAACGAAGAATGAACTCGAAACCCTCGCCAAGAAAGCCGCGACATGTTTACCCCGTATAGAGGAATGCGACCAGGCGCACCGCCGAGTCGGACCGCGAACGCACCGCGTGTGTGAGGACGGCCGATAGCTCCGTTCATGACCTTAATAGAAAGGTTGTTATATGGACGAAGGACTTGAAAAAATATTATTGCGCGAGATTATAATAAAGATTTTAACACGATACACGAGTACTTAGCGTTCGATGTGTATCGCGCTTGCTTTCACTGGAAGTTTATTTCCCAAGAATAAAGGATAAAAAAAATTAGAGCGCCACATGCGTTCAGATTCGGAGAGCTATATGCAATAGGGAGAATTATTCCTTTTTTCTCTCTTTTTCATTTACAGGACACAAAAGCCAAAGGTGTCATATGCCTCCCTGGATTTCAGATAAGAGTTGCACCAGAAAGAACGCGGCAGTAGTAAGTAGAATGAGTGATTTCATTTTTAGCAACCCATGGCTGCAGTATGTCATGCATGGATGATATTACCATTATACCTTTACTTCAAATTATATTAATTTTTTAAATTTTTATCTTAAGGATATACTATAGTAAGTATTCACTAAATGCTTTTGAGACTGCAACAATTGCCTGAGGGGGAAAAAGCAGTATATAAAAATATTGGGCCTAACCATTCCCAGATTTAGAAAAAAAAATGGTAGTCTTTGAGTGAGTAAGTATGCAACAGTGGTTTGGATCTTGCATTGAAATAACACAACAACAAAAAATTTAAAAAATAAATTTTAAAAAACAATTCTTTTCTCTGTGTTTATCTTTCATGACAAAATCGTTGTACCTTTATGTACAATATGTGCACATAATACAAAAATTGAGCTGTAACAACAATTTCACAAAAGAGTTTTTCTAAAGTGATCTGAAGTGGGTGAAGAAATTGAATTATGTAAATAGCAAAAACATTTATCTCTTACAGCCTGCTTTGGATTTTAGAGTACCAATTTAAAGTAATGCTCCTACATCTTCTAAAAAACAATTGATAATAATAATAATAATAATAGTAGTAGTAGTAGTAGTAGTAGTAGTAGTAGTAGTAATAATGGGTTCTTATAGTGGGCTATGCACCACAGTATTGCATTATTAGCCCAGTCTTTGGATACAGTAATTCAATCCAGCATTTTGTAGTGCTCACTTGCCACTCCCAGGGGAGCATTCCAGCTAGTCGCCATTTTACAGGCGTGCACATGCTAATCAACCAACATAAGCATTCCCATCCTACCAGGTACCCATTTATACACCTGGGTCATCATCATCATCATCATCATCATCATCAGCCATGTTTAGCCCACTGCAGAGCGAAGGCCTCCCCAAGTTGGTGCCAAAGGTGCCTGTCTTGTGCTGATGCAATCCACTTTGTGCCAATGAACTTTGTGAGCTCGTCACTCCATCATCACTACACCTGGGTATTAAGCAGCAATGTGGATAAAATGCCTTGCTATAGGGCAAACGTAATAATACTACAGCACAGTGCATGTCACTGGGGTATATCAATATGCTTGATTGACCATACGAAATATTTCACTTTTCAGTGCCTTTAAAGTCTCCCATGAGGGCGCCAAAATCAAGGACGTGTACCTGGCGGCCCCGGATGAGAGGAACATGAATCGGTGGATGGAGAAGCTCCAGTTGGCAACCATCATGCTTCAGGACCAGGCCGGAGTGAGGCAGTCAAGAATCATCACCGAGACGATACTACGAAGGCTGGATCCTAACCTACTAAGTAAGGAGGCCTTTCACAAAATTTCATTAAAAGCATCATTTAACAATATTTCATTAGAAGCATCGTTTAACAATGTTTCCAGTCTAAAAACATCTGAGCTACAAGATCTTCCATGGTAAATTTCTTTGATACAGTCTAACAATGAAGCCGTGAAAACGTGAAATGGTAGCTGGTTATGATGGGTGGCATGGGGTGAATGCTGTATTGCAGTGTGACATAGTTTACGGAGTACAATTATAGTTTCTTATCATCGTGGAAATGATACTGTGGCATCTGAACCGAAATTTTAACCCGTTTGAGACTAAGTACAAGATATCTAGGGTTGAGTTCTGTGAAAAATGCATGGTCTACCAAATTGAATTGTCTCCAACGGTTTATAAAGTATGAAACTAATCTTCAAAGTTTCATTAACTTAAGTATTTTGCTGCATAACTTCCTTTTAATGCTTGTGGGAAATGCTAGGTGAAGGTTGTGTAAATGTACCTTTGCAAATTATCCCATTGGTTACGGGAACCAGATGTACCCTGTTTTAACTCTATGGGATTTTCAGAATCTTGGAGGCAATGGGTTAATGAAGTTAATGTTGTGCTGCTGCAGTCTTTATCACAAAAACACTTAATTCGGTATCTAATGCAACATCTTGTATACATGTATAGAACTGATGTGCAAAGTTTGATTGACTAAAAGTACATGTATGGTATTATTCCTGCAGAATGCTTGAGGTAGGGCAGGTGAGGGTTATGTAAAATAAATGTCCTCATGGAATGTATTCAAATTATTCTATCCTTCACTGCAGACACTACCAGTGGGAGAGTAAGGTAAAGGGGTGGGGAAGGGGGTTGGGAAGATAAATGGAGGGGTGGAAAAGGAGGTTGGAAAGGGTGAAGGAAGGGGGTGGAAAAGGAGTATGGGGATGTAAAGGAATGGGGGTAGGGAAGGGAGTTGGGAAGGTGAAGGAAGGGGGTGTGATAGGAGTTGGAATGGGATGGGGTTGGTGCTTAAGGTCAAGGAAGGGGTGGGGAAGGGATGAAATGGGGGTTAGGAAGGGGAAGAGGTGAGGTAGTATTGCATTCAAGGACAATTCCTATCATTCCTGTTCTTGTGTCTTTAATGATCTAAAGTACTTGCCTTCATCACATTTAACTGACTTTGTTCTTCCGTGACCCGCATACATCGACCCACAAAGAACATGTATTGCCTCGGTGGGTTAAATTCTACCAGCAAGTCTGACAAACCAGATAGCCTTGGAGGCATAGCATTACTTTAGGTTCAACCTATGTGGTGTGCAGGAAGCAAACGCACATGTTTGATAACGTGGGTGAATTGTGCTGAGGGTCAAAACTTTATATCTCAAAAAACATTGTTTGGGACAGTGATACAACCCTTAACAGCATGATAAATGGGAAAGGCACATTTCTACTACAGTTATGTGGCTTCTTCTGTTTTGTCAGAATGAAATCTAATTAATTGGACTATACAAAATCTGGTGTCCTAGATAGAGCATTTATGGGGGAAAATCGTATTTTTGACCAAAA
>JZLH01S0632963.1:84153-100489 GCA_001188425.1 Eucidaris tribuloides | reverse complement strand
GACTACAAGCTTTAAACCAAGAATAAAGGAAAGCCACAAAGCTTAACCGTATATGCCCCGTTATAAACTAACGACAATACGGGAACAGTAAATGTCCTAGATACAGCTTCTGACGAGCTGCGACTTTGATGATATGAGAGTTTATTTGTTAATTTCCGTAACTAATCCCTGCTGATAACACTGTGTATAGAAAAATTTGGTGTAAGGGCTTCGCTATAGAGAAGCCCTGCATTTGAATGAACTTACTGTGTTTGACCGGGCTTTTTAGGGTAGATGATAAGGTTTTTGAAATCTTGGATGGGGAAAGGTGTTCCTGAGATTGCTAAGTGAAAGATGTAAGGGGAGTACCTAGCATTTAATTCATGGAAAAAGATAGATAGAGGGTGAGGCAAGTTAAAATTGTGATACTTTTGAACATAGGCAATTACCAGGCTTTCCCATCTATACTTCCATCGACATATATCAATTAGAGAAAACAGATTGCGGTTGAATACAAATATACTCCAGCTGCTTGCTAATCCATATCCCGTCTCGTATTCCCCCTGCTCGGCTTATCCATTGCTGAAGAAAAACTCAACATTTACGTGATTACGTAGTTACTTGCATTTCAAACCATCACTAGCAGGCTCTCTGCGCCTTTTGTGACAAAGATGCCAATGTATTTATACCGAAGACCAACCGCCCCCCCCCTTTTATGTTGTCAAATATCAGTAGTTTGTGGGGGCAGGAGAGACCTGGGAGAGGCACAGCGTAATGTGTGTAGACATTCGCCAAAACGAACCAATGCTTGCAATAATTGCATCAACTTACAAACAAGGAGGCGCCCAGCGCCCAAGGCTCCCAAAATTTCATGAAAAAAACGATCGTTCTCAGTGGTGTAGGAGCCGCGGGAGGGGGAGGGGGTGGATGGCCAACCACCGTCCATAAGCATCCTGACCCCTGGTGCATACGCCCCCTGACTTTTCCCTGTCTTCGCTAGCCCCCAGTCCTAAGCATCCCCTTCCGCCCGCCCCACCACATGACCTGAAACCCTCTTTTGCGGGATGATGTTAACCGACATTAATCGTGCCTCATTCGAGGGAGAGGGCATCAGCACAACCGTGCTCTCACCTACACAACCCCTTCCCCCCCCCCTTTTCCCACCCACAAATAAGAGGGGGAGGATTGCAACCCCCCTTTCATCCCCAGCCACGCCTGTTGCACCGTCCGACTCTTACCGTGTCCTTGCCCTAGCAGTCGGATAGCAACCCCTTCCCCCACCCACCCCTGTTGCACCGCCCAGCTGACTTAACCTGTCCTTGCTCAGCCCCTAAGCCAAACCCCACCTTCCCCCCCTTCCCCACCACAATGGGGGGCAACCACCCCTTCCCCAGCCTCCCTGTTGCACCACCCTGACTTTACTGTCCTTGCAGCCACTCCCTCTCTCCCACCGCCCACCACACTACCACCTGAATGTTTTATGATTTTCCCGAACCAAAGAGCGCCTTCCAAATAAGTAGTCTAAATCATCCCCTCCGCCGCGCCGACCACATCTACCTGATGTTTTTGTGGATTGTTCCGAATAGGCTCATTCGAGGGGGGGATGCAACCGGCCTAAGCAACCCCTTTCCCAATCACAACGGGAAGGGGGGGGATTGCCAACCACCCCCTCTCCCCAGCCCACCCCTCGTTGCCCCCACGCCTCGACCTTTTACCTGCTCCTTGCTCAGCGGAGTCCCTAAGCAACCCCTTCCCCACCCCACCCCTGTTGCACCCGCCCTGACTTTAACCATGGCCTTGCTAGCGGTCCCTAAGCCAAACCCTTCCCCACCCCCTAGCAGTCTCCTAAGGCAACCCCTTCCCACCCCCTTGTTGCACCGCGCTAGCAAGTCACCTAACGAGCAACCCCTCCCCCAACCCCCTTCCACCACCACAAATGCCGAGGGTCTGGGTGAGAACCAACCCCCTCCCCCCCAGCCACCGCTGTTGCACCACCCCTGCTTTACCTGTGCCTTGCAAGGACAGGCCCTTCACCCGCCCCCGACAACCACTGCAGATGCGCCCTTCCATCCCTTCGCGACAGGTGATGTACACACACAGCACATAAGCCCAGGGAGCTCGGCCCGCAGGGCCGTGAGCTCCACTGTTAACACAGCACATCAGCCCTAGTAGTAGTACAGCCACACATTTCACTCCCCCTATATGATAGCCCTATGCCTTTGGCCCTCACACTCCATAGCACGCCGGGGGGCCGGCCCCGACCAAACCAATTACACATCACCAAAACTTCGATCTGGCGAAAGCCAAAGCCAAATTTCCTTTGTTTTTCTGCGTTGACTTTGTCTTAGTATCGGTAAAGCGACGCGCCTCTAATTATGCTTTACGCAATAGTTTCCAAAAATACTACAACGCAACGGAATAGCAATGAGAACGCCCTGGTAACGCTGGCGACTTTTTATCTACAGCCCAAGCAGAAGTGATAGGCACCACTGTCTTCCACGTTACGTATGTACGTATACCAGCAAGGCGACGGATCGACCCGGTTCACGGGCTATTGTTCACCATTGCCTCTTCCGGCCGTTTTGACGCTCAACTAAAATGCCCTTCACGCGGTTCGCCACCACGGTTTTGGTGCGACTTATCTTATAATCGATAGATAGATAGATACCTTTGTTGTGACTGTAGTTTCGAGCGACGCGTGGCCATTAATTATATATCGCAATGTTATTCGCAAAAATACAACGACGGAAATACCTGCCAATGAGACGCCCGGTAACGAGCTCCCCGACTTTTTCTATCTACAGCCACCCTGCGCTTGCAATGCTTTTATGTTGGTGGATAGGAAACGCTGTTCTATGCTCAGTTACGTATGCGTTACGTTATACTCATAAGAACAAGGCGACGGAACGCCGGGCCTCGGCTATGCTCACCCATGCCTCTTCCAGGAGCTCACGCCACCTCAAAAAATGCGTACAGCTGCCTTTAGCAATAAGAGGGGCAATACGAGAGGGATACAACAGGAAAGTATATGATCAAGCCAATCTGTTTCCTATTGATAAGCGATGGAAGATGGGAAACCTGGTAATGCTATTCAAAATAATCCACAATTTAACTCCTACCTATCTATCTTCTCGAATCAAATTGCTGAGTACCCCTTACAATCTCAGGAACAACATTTTAAAATTACATCTACCTAAACCCAAAACAGAGTTCATCAAACGCAGCTTCCTCTATAGCACCACCAAAATTTTCAACAATTTATCACAGGAAGTTCGAAATACAAATAATCTCAATTCATTCAATCGCACTCTCAGAAGCTTATCTTTAGGACATTACTGCTATTTGTTTATAACACGCTATACCAACTTTGACCTTTCTTTATTCTTTTAAGTTTGTGTCTAATATAAGTCGATGTCCCGTTACTTTGATTTTTGATATTATTCTTTTCCCTAAAACAAGATGCATAGATCCGTTAAAGTAATAACCTAGCCCTTTAATCATTAATTACTATTAGTTAGATATCATTCACATTTACATTTTTCTCTACATATTTTTCATTATGTTTTTCTTTTTTAACCTATATTTAATTTTGCTCTCATTTTTCTTGATTTAATTAATAATTAATCTACTACGTATCTGATTATGTCATATAAACCTTTGTACTGGTATTCGGTTTCTTAATTTTTTGGCTTTTGTTTTATCTTATTTCTGAAATAATTTTGTCTTAAGCTTTCACTTCATATGTTAATGTATTTGTTTGATTATTGTTGATTTTGTTCATTTTGTTTGTATTGTGTTTGTATTTTTATTGAACGTGGACCCCTTTTAAAATCAGCATTTTGCTGCAAGGGCTATCCACCCTATGAATGGAAATGAACTAAATCAAACATACACTAAATTAACAGCGAATAAGCAGCTGAGGGTTGGCGGATTCTGGCGACGTAATATGGGAGATGGCGCGTGAGATATCTGGATCCCGCCGCCCCCCCAAACAAAAAAAATGACGAGTGAACCCAGGGTGCGCTGGGCACAGCCTCATCGGCGCGTATCCGTGAAGCTAGACTAAATAATGTTCAATTTTGTCGATATTTGTCAGATATCAACGAATGCGCGAGCGATCCATGCCTAAATGGAGCAACTTGTACGGATCAAGTCAACGGATATGACTGCACCTGCCGAGCAGGATGGATTGGTACCCACTGTCAAACTGGTATGCATTTGTATTTCGTAATACAAGTATTCAAAATTGGAACAACGAGGCGTAACATTTTTCTCCTACTCGGTCAAGCATTCACGAGTTTAATTCAATTCTTTTGGAATAGTTAAAGGGCAGTGACATGATTGGGAAAAGTCAAAACCGCGTCAAGGATCAAAATGAGTTGAAACATATAAATCAACATATATGCTAGTTAGAGTGTATACTCCGACTGGAAGGATTTGTCTTGCATTGGTTTACTTGATGAGATACAAGCATTAATTTACCAGTAGTGAATTGATCTCTATTCCTGGTAAATATTGACCTCATAGAAAGCTAGACAACAAATTTCATCATAAGAACTTTTTCTGATAATAGTTATACAACAAAGAGGAAATGTACCCTTATTGAATTTTCACTTGTTACTTTAAATAGTGTGCTTTACTCTGTCTCTGAGAGCATTGTGACCTAAATTGAGGACTGTTTCCAATCTTTTCATTTGCCCTTAATGTTCTGTTGATTGCAAGTCTAATTATTTATTTCTCATAATTACTTTCCAGACTACAACGAGTGTTCGAGTAACCCGTGTGTCAATGGAGCTACCTGTAACAACGGCGCGAATCAATACACTTGCTCTTGCGCACCTGGCTGGCAAGGTGTTAGATGCACAGATAGTAAGTCATCTTTCGTTATGAAATTAGATCATGAATGACGTGTCTGCCTTGGAAGAGCTTTCTGTATCTTTTTGTACATGGATGTAGGTGTATTTGTGTTTTATATTTTTATCACCGTAACTTCACTTAGGGAAGTTTATTTTACTCTTCTTGATGTATGTGTTGAATTTTTCAAACTTAAAAATTTGATTACATCATTGTCCAATGAATAAACAGTTATCATGAAATAAAAACACAATTCCTTCGATTTTTTGGTGTGGAAATTACTTGTGAGTAACATTTTGACAATATGAGCAGTAAAATGAAAACGAACCGCTCTGGTATATCACATATCATATTTCCATATAAGTCTTCACGTACTTAGAAGGAAACGTAATAAGAAAGTAAAGAGACAGGTTAAGGAATGAGGCATGAAAACGGTACATCAAAGGGTAAATAAGAGAATAAATTTTAATATGAGTTTTTGTGTGTATGAATGGGTAAATTATCTGACTGTATTCCATGGTTTTTTTTCCTCTTTCTAGATGTTGACGAATGCGCCAGCTCACCTTGTCAGAATGGAGCAACTTGTCTTGATTTCACCGATCGCTATCAGTGCACATGTGCGGCTGGTTGGCAGTCTACGAACTGCGATGTTGGTGAGTAAGGATTGGGGATGACAATGCTAGTTTTCGATAATGTATACTGCACTTTGCATACAATGATCAATTCAGTTTAGACCATACAGACGTTAAAATATCCATTCCCCATTCTTCAAGAACCATGAGAGATTGTTCCTGTATTGAATAGGCTAAAATACAAGGTAATACTTTCGATCTGACTATAAACATATAAATCTTGTTTGATAGACAAAAATGTATAGATACATACATTCCATAATGAGCAGACAGCAAAAACGACAGATGAAAGCATTCGATGTGCATTTGGGAGAGAGACGCTTTCTTCAACACCGTGGTGAAGCAAAAGCTTCGGCTCTTTGGTCACCCTGCAAGGAGGGATTGAGAAATCTGGAGAAAGTTTTTATTGTGGAAAAATATTAAAGGAAAAGAAACTTTATGAAAATTACCTTTAAGATGAAGATTTCAAAATGGCACCACTTTTGATATCTACATTATAACTGTGTTTATAGATATATTGCAGCAATATTAATACATCTATTCAAATGTGTTTTCGATTGTTCGTTTGTATTTCAGACAGAAACGAGTGTGCCAGTAACCCTTGTCAAAATGGAGGAACTTGTAACAACGGACAGAATGAGTACAGCTGTACCTGTGTGGATGGATGGGATGGTACAAACTGCGAGTTAAGTACGTGGTTCTCTCTAAAACTCTTCAGGGTGAAAGTAAATCTAAAGGAATGTGGTCAGGGACAAAGCCAAACTTGGATTGACATTTCAAATCGAATAAGATTGAATTCTAAATCTATTAGATTTAAAAGTTAAATGTAAATTGAGTCAATCCTGATCGCAATCCAGGGAATATGCTGATGTGTCTAGTACACTCTGAACGAACAGGTTCGTATCAGGAACCATTTCTGTCACAATAGCAGAACCTTATTGGGGTGCCATAATGAGCTGCTCTGGGGCCAACGGAATGTTCTTGTCCACACCGTTTCGAACAAAGTGGAGCCTTTTCTAGGTCAAAACGGTTTTGATGAGCACCGAAATTGATGCTGATATCGTGACGAAGTTGAGAACCTTCTCTTAATCTATTTTTCTTAGAGTGTCCTTCTCTAAAATTCGTTTGAATGGATCGTGTTTTTATACTCGTACATGATTGTTCAGTTTCACAGTTGTATCATGTTTTTTTAACAGTTCTGGAAGTTTCATTGAAATATTAAAGAATTTGTTGTTTTTATTGAACATTTTACTGATGTTGAATTTAGGTGTAAAAAAATATTTTCAAGTTTATTGATTAAGGATCAAATAACTCTAATAGTGAATATATTTGATCTCAACCAAATTGCAAGTGTATTGTAGCCTATAATCGAGCAAATTGAACGTTGTGCATTTACATGCTATCTGCATTATCAATAATTGTAATACTCAGTCGTCGAAATATTTAAAAGAACAAAACAAACATGTAGAACTACCTGATGCTATTATTTTCATATCGATCACCAGAAATCCTGTCTTAAAGGTATGTCATTTTCCATTAACCAAAATGTATCCAACATCACGCCAGGTCATGCATGGTAAACTGAACATTAATTACCTATAGACAATGTTTTTTACTGCCATTTTGCAATCTTAGTTTGTGATATGTTGACTGATACTAAGGAACTGATCGTGTTCAATCAAACGCAAAATATGTAAGACGTTTCTTACTTTTTTGTCTCCCCGTCTAAACTTAACAGATATTGATGAATGCTTTAGCCAGCCGTGTTTCAATGGAGCCACGTGTGTTGACGAGATTAACGGCTACACCTGTGACTGCGTTCCTGGCTGGGAGGGAGTGCATTGTGGGATCGGTGAGTTGTTTGTTTCATGTCAACTACAAAAGTACAGGGATGCATACTTAAACTTACATTATAATTTTGTTGGTTTACAGAATGTAATTCAGGAAAATACGATATAGGTCTGTCGGGGTAATGATAAAGAATGATAGCAACAAATGTGCATACCTTGATGCAATAGTAATGTGAAAAACAAATTTTGCAATTCCTTGGATATGTTCAGAAATCTGGCATGCATTAATAAAATACAAAAATGAATATGCCTGGATGTGTTTCTTGGTCTATTAGTTGAGAACCTTTTGACCGCTTTTGCTCTTCCATAGTTTCTACAACACCCTGATTCGTACACCTACGTGCATGTATGGAATTTATGTTGGGTTTAATTGTTCGAAGCAATTCTGAAGTTCCTTTTAGTTTTTTTTACGATATTACGGAAATTTGTGGATATACAATAAGTTTAGGTTACCGTGAAGGCTTTGCACGCACGTGACTAGATTTGAGTGACAGTGGTTGAGTGACGGGGAGTTGCGGTGTGTGTGTTTTGGTATGGGTGTGGGGTGCCTTTGCAGTGCAACTGCAATGTAGAATATACGATTAGCTCATCATTACGTCTTGTCCTAACTCACCTTTCTACAGATATCAACGAGTGTCTTAGCAGCCCTTGCCTTAATGGAAGCACTTGTTACAATAACCAAAACGGCTTCGTCTGCGACTGTCTGCCCGGGTTCGATGGAGTCGCATGCGACAACAGTACGTAATGTTCTTTGCTCCTTTTAAATCTGTCTGTATTCCATGGGTCAAGCGAAATCACGATTGCCAAAATTGTATCTTTCAGATTTAACTGAGAAGAAACGTTAAAACGGACACTTTCAGATGTGGTTTTCAAAACATTTGTCCATGTTTTATAGAATGATTTTGTACATGTTGCTCCACGGTGTTTAATCGCAATCTTTAAAAATAAAACTGTTTCCTGTACATAGCATTTGTATTCCCAGTAGTATCAATTATTTGCAAGCACTCCAAATCTCTACGATTTTTCTTCTGAAGACAACTTTTCACATCAAAGTCTAAGACGAAAGGTTTTAGTTCCTAATTCCTCGAATTAATAAAGTAAGAAAGAAAACGGTAACTCAAATTTTATATTTTCTTTTTCTCAAGACGCCTGGCACACATTTAAAGATAGAAATAATAGCTATTGTTTTCAGTCAAACGTTATATTATTGCTTCGAGTTGGTAAATCCATGATTTCCAATTAGAACTTATCGTTTCAGGTTGCAACAAATTTATTCCCTTTTAATACCCCAATGTCACAAATAATGTGTGCTATCTTTAAAGCAGTTATTTATTACATAAAATGTGCAGTCTCGAGTGAAAATTATCAAAACTATTTCACTTTGAAATGGTTTAAAGCCCACAAAACACTGACAAGTGGCTTTTGGACAATTCAAAAGTGATTTGGACTGCCATTTACTTGGGCAGCGCAGAAAGTACTAACACACGGGCCGTGCGTTAGGGGAAAATAATGCACGGCTCTTAATTAACCAATCAGAAGGCTCAGATTCTTACAAACGTTTTACAATGATAAATCCATGTGCAATATTTTACAGATATCAATGAGTGTTCCAGCAGCCCGTGCGAAAATGGCGGAACCTGTGTGGATGAGATCAATGGCTTTCAGTGTGACTGTCGAGTAGCATATGCCGGAACACGATGTGAGATAGAAATCAACGAATGTTCCAGCACGCCTTGTCAGAACGGAGCGACGTGTAACGACAACCTGGGGAAATGGGAATGCATATGCCCGAACGGCTTCACGGGAGTTATGTGCGAAAATGGTAAGTACTCCATCAGATAGATGCTTCATTGCTCCATCAGATATAAGTTCTTGTGCGCCATAAAATAGAGGTTTCTTTGCATACAAGATGCTGAAGTATATTGAAACTGACCTAAGACTACATAGTCCAAAATTTCATCATCTTTTAATTTTTTATTCAAATTATTTTGCCCCGTTCAGGCATCATTGATTTGTTCAAAACAGTTCTATTTCTTGTATAAAGAAATCCTTTTTAAAATACCTAAAAATTGCATACACTCTTCTTGGAACACTTTATCCTCTAAACACACAACTTGTATTGAAGCACATTCTCTATTACCAAGCGAATGAAAAAGAAAGTATTGGAGTTATATAACTGATCAATTTTATGGTTGCTTCTTTGCTATACTACAATTAACATACATGCACATGAATGCTGCATGGAACCAATCGATATCCTATGAATATAATACGGAAATGCGGAGGTTCAAACATAAGAACATATTAGTTGCAAGTCATAAACATTTTCAACAACTTTTTCATTTTCATTTTGTGTTATTTATCCAAGCTTATTGCGTTTGTATTACTTTATATACCACATTGCCAATCAATTAGTGGTTTACCTTTTATTTCGTTTTGAATCAATACTTTCATATCGTATTTTAGCATAGTATTTGATGACATTGAGCTGTCAAACTAAGCAATGCCTCGTATTCTATCCGTATTTTTGTTTTTATTTGTATTTGTTTATCTTTGCAGATATCGATGAATGCATCAGTGACCCTTGTCAGAATAATGGCACCTGTCTTAATGAGAGGAACTTTTATTCATGTGACTGTATGGCTGGTTACCAAGGATACAACTGCGAAACGGGTAAATGAATAATCGTATATATACAGCATAAACTATATAGGCCTACTTGTATGCCTAATGAGGTGTTTACGTAATTATTTTGAATCTTTATTTAACTTTATAATGTAATACTTCATCATAATTTACATGTTTACAGTATGCAGTGATAATAATTCAGGCAACCTTTGACATCATTCAGGGCACTGACATGATTGGGAGAAATCCAAGATGCCTTATGAACCTAACGAGTTGAAACATATACCAATACATACAGTGGCTAGAGTATATATTTAGGTTGAAAGACTTGTCTATTATGTTTACTTGAGAAGAAACAGACAATAATTTACCAATATTGAATTAATCTGTCACCCAGATGGAATAGATCTCACAAAAGGCTATACAACAAATTTCTCCGCCACAGGATTTTCTGAAAATAATTGTACAACAAAGAGGAAATATTTGACTATGAAATTTTCACAGCAGAAACTTAAAACAGTATACGTGATTACGGGACTATTATGTCCTATACTCAGGATTACTGCAAATCTTGTCATTTTCCTTTAATACTATTAAATCTTTGGAATGTATTGTTGATTATTTTATTTATCTAGTGCTTTTGACATGTTTCTGTTTCTTTATTCTTTATAACTTAAAATCCATAGAAACCAACGAATGCTTCAGTAACCCGTGCCGTAACGGAGCGTCATGTACAGACCAATTGAATGCATTCGTGTGTAGCTGTTTACCCGGTTATACGGGCACCAGATGCCAAACAGGTATGGCTTGAAAATGTGTGCTTGTTTATTTATTTATTTATTTGTTTGTTTGTTTGTTTGTTTGTTTGTTTTTAGGATAGAAGATTTGCAGTTATAATTTTGATTCAAACAATCGGTAATTCTCACCGTGCATAAACGTTAAAAACTCATAGATTATAAAAACATGCAAATTTATGAAAATTCTTCAATTTTACCATTTTGAGCGAAGTTGAGAGCTATCATTTTGATCTTTCCTCTTTTGAGAGATCTATCGTTTGCAACCGCAATTTATGATTCCATCGACAGTCTATGTTCTATGCGTGTGCAGCCCATATCCTTGCAGTAAGTTGCTGGGTGATAGTGTATTTCATTTGATGGGCACACAATAATATTAAGAAGCAATCCTGTTATTTTCGTAAGGCATTGTTTATCTATAGTAGATATAAATACATTTTCACAATCGTGTGTATTATCTAGGAAGTGTCAAACCCATGTATACCCTTTTTCTTCAATACCTTGAGAATATATACTGAACAGGAATTCATTAACGGGATAATACTTCAGGAGTGCAGGGTTAATTGTATTCGTAAGCATTTGTGTATCTATTAATATGTGCTAATGACTCGAATGAATTTTTCCTCCGTCTTTATCACAGAGATTAACGAATGCAGTAGCAACCCATGTCTGAATTCTGCAACGTGCCAAGATCGTATCAACGAATACAGGTGTATCTGTCCCCCTGGATGGACAGGGACTAATTGCGACATAGGTAGGGGATTATTTTTTTCACTTTGTTTGTGTGTCTATGTGTCTGCGTGTCTATCTATGTGTGTCTGATGTGTGTGTGTCTGTGTGTCTGATGTGTGTGTGTCTCTGTGTCTGTGTGTGTATGTGTGGATGTGTCTGTGTTTCTGTGTGTGTATGTGTTTGTGTCTGTGTCTGTGTGTGTGGGGGTCATGAATGTATGTGTGTCATGCATGTGTATGTGTGTAAATATATCTATATGTGTGTATGTCTTTTTGTGTTTCAGTGTTTGTGTTTCTGTGTATCTGTGTGTGTTTGTGTATCCATGTGTCTGTGTCTGTGTGTGTATGTGTGTATCTATCTGCAAGTGTCTCTTTGTGTCTGTGTGTGGACACGTGTGTGCATGTGTATGTGATCATTTAAATTAACCATACATCATTAACTGAATGGCGGAATGTTGGTTAATCCTTATAAACAGGTTTTTATTATCAAATGGGTATATGGCCATGGTAATTACTTACTAAGATGGTGAACCAGAAATGACTGTAAGGACACTACATGTATAATGAGCTATTAAAAATAACATGGTAAATTTGAAACCAAGATATTGATATGACATTAAGCATATTCCCATGCAAACAAATCGCCACTAGCTATTTCTAACCTTGGAGATTTTTCCAGAAATGACAACAAAGTCCGACTCTATTAATGTACACCAATACATCAATAATACGAGGCTCCTCTTATTTTCGATGTATATACACCCGGATTCAGATAGGAGGCTATAATGATGTACACCGTGTGATAAACTTGATACTATTATTATTGTTTTACCACAGATATTGATGAATGTTCGATCAATCCGTGTCAAAATGGTGGCGTCTGCAACAATGGACAGAACGAATACACGTGTACATGTGTGAATGGATGGACGGGCACCAATTGTAACCAAGGTAAAATTCATCTTTGATCCAATTGCAATTTATTATGTGTTTATCAATGTATCTTGAGGGCTGAGAAACACAATTATTTATTCAGTTGTATGATTTACACAGTTACACTAAATACAAGATTGGTTTTCAGAGGCGTCGATCCTGGAGGGAGGTCGGGGGGGGGGCGAAATCGCTCACTCTCCCATGAAAATTCTTGGGGCAAACGATATGTTTGTCATCTTCCCAAATAATTTTGACAACTTGAAAAATTCATAAAATGTAATGCAAGAATATGTTTAAAAAGCAGTGCAAGGAACTGAGCATAAAAACATTTACAACATTCAATTATGCAGCACAAAATTTTACATTGCAATTTTGACATTTTTCTTACCCCCCCCCCCATCCAGAAAATGGATCGACGCCGCTACAATTTTTCCAATGTCAAAGATGGAAACTCAATGTCAATGTTACTTAATAAATGGTTACATGGAAGTAGGCTCTTACACAGATTGATATTGAATGAATGATGAAAATCTTCCCAATTTGTATGTATTGAAGCGTTTGCAAGTAAAATTCAGTGATTTATATGGTTCACAAACATGTTTAGTATGTTGCGAATTTCTTTTTGATCCCATTCAAGCGTTTTATGTGATACCAACAATTTCACTTCCATTTAATTTATACATTTTCTGTCAAAATTGATTTCCCGCTTTTCCCCCTTGCAGACATAAACGAATGCGCCAGCGGCCCATGTCAGAACGGTGGTACTTGTTTGAACGGCCAAGATGTCTTCAGTTGCACGTGTGCTCCTGGATTCCAGGGGATATTTTGTGAGATAGGTAAGCCTAGAAATCTGTTTTTCGTGTTTCTTGCAGCATTTTAAACTTGCATTAGTTTGCTGAAGAATAAGTCGTTGGTTAAATTTGTCTGCTTCAGCTAAGGAGAGAAGTGTGTTATTTTTATCTTTAGTTGAATTCTGTCCATTATATAAATCCGAAATTTCAGACGTAACCGTATTGACTAGAAAACCACATTCACATTTATCATACTTGAGTGTATGATAATGATACTACTACTACTACTACTACTACTACTACTACTACTACTACTACTACTACTACTACTACTTCTACTACTACTACTACTACTTCTGGAATTATCATTATATTTATTGTCACTATTTTTATTATTGTAATAATGATAATACCTTAAAAATATCTGTTGCATGTGAAAAGTAAATATTAAACTAAAATTAGTCCTATAACGATTTAGAAATAAAAAAATCAGTAATTATCAACAACATGGTCTTTAGTGTGGATTTGAATTTCTCAAAGTCTGTGATGGATCTAATGCTTTAAAGGTGGTTGTTCCGTAATTTGGGTACCACAAGGCAAATAAATACGCACCCCTAACAAGTACATCATTGATACTGTAGGAATGGGTTGAGGTGTGTAATGAAAGGATTTTT
Source organism: Eucidaris tribuloides (assembly GCA_001188425.1). Taxonomy (NCBI): domain Eukaryota; kingdom Metazoa; phylum Echinodermata; class Echinoidea; order Cidaroida; family Cidaridae; genus Eucidaris; species Eucidaris tribuloides. The sequence continues at coordinate 86,623 of JZLH01S0632963.1, read as the reverse complement.
TTTTAGCGGAGAAGTTAAGATATTACAAGAAATTGTATTCTTGAAAAAGTAAAATAAATCAAATACACACAAACAAGTTACAAGAAGTACATCATTAATATTTCATATGTTAACGTATCTAATGAAAGTCATTTTATTCAGTGAAGGCGCGATTGACCATTACAACAAATTGAATCCCTGACAATGTTAAAAGAAAATTGTTGTCCTGACTTTTCCAGATGTTGATGAGTGCAACAGCCAGCCTTGTCAGAACGGAGGCTCCTGTAATGATAGTGCTGGCTTCTTCACCTGCACCTGCGAGACGGGATGGACTGGGCCTGTTTGTACGGATGGTAAGTTAACCCACTGTCTCAGAAAGTAAGTCCCAGAAAAATGGAACAAGATTCAAAGTAAATTACTTTTCTCTCCAGTCGTCTGATAGCGTGTTCTTTTCTGAGCACGACAACACTTAGGTCGTCAATTTTTGTTTAGTAGTTTTCATTCCGGAGGAAATTTTGCATTTCAGCTTTTCTAATATGGCAACCCATCAAAATTACTGGCGCGCGCATTCCAAATTTATATTGGTTCACAAAACGGCCCTAAAAATGGAAAGTACCCAACCAATGTAGATGATCTTGGTGCCATTCTACTCACGAAAATATTTTATCAGATGAATCAAATACTTAGTTTCGGAAATAACCGTAAATGTTCTTTTTTTTTCTGTGCCACCCTGTATAGTACATTGCCTGTCCGGGCGTAGCCAACCGGTTAAAACATTTTACATCGATTCGACAGAATTGCGGAGATATTGTTTATCATCGGTGATTTGAGGGGAAAAGAAATCCTTAATTCTGACAACATATATTTCACACCAATGTTCATGAAGTTGTGCGTAAAGTGGGAAATGCTTGTCATTTTACATGTTGTTTCTGTTTGTAATAAACTGAGATAGGTTTGTTTACTTTCTAATTCAATGTGTTTAAGACTTTTACTTGAGTGAAACGTATTTGAGAATGCGAAACTTGAAAGACGCACGGAGGTAGATGGGGTCAAATACACTTCGCATATTGTTGTAAGAAAAGCAGTAATTCATAATCTTTGTATGTCTTTGAATCAGCTGGTCTTATTTACATGTATTGTTTTGTTCGTGCTACTTACTAGGAATCGAGATTCCGTACATTGATCATTCAATTAAACCAGTGCTCTAGCGAAAACAAAATGATTACAATTTAATGTTGACTACTGTACATGACTCACGTCACGTGGCTGATGGTGATGGATTTTTTTGTTCATTTCTATTATCTAGATATTGACGATTGTGCAAGCATGCCGTGTCAGAACAGTGGAGAGTGCAGGGATTATTTGAACAGATACGAGTGTATGTGTGGAAGTGGATACGAAGGAACCCATTGCGAAGTTGGTGAGTAAAGTTTGCATCAAATTATCCAAGTAGATTGCAGTGCGTTGTTATTTATTTTTCTGCTTCTTCATGATGAAGATTGCATTTCCTCTACAGCTAATAGTGTTGGTGGTATTAGATAACGCACAAGCGAGTATGCAAATATTTGATTTTACTGGTGAGGTCTCGTTACTTGGATCCAGTATTTTTTACAAAGTGGTACATTCACGTTAGACTCTGTTAACTCTTGTAGTGCTTCGTTCGCCAATTTGCACAGATCAAGAAATGCACTGAAGATAATGAGTAGGAATTTACTAATCCCCCCTGAATCCTATTGCTCAATATAATACCCTTCTGGTGTAACCAGTGAGTCATTATTTACACCCGCATGAAAAGAAGTGTGCCTACTGTGTTATAAATTACAAATTGAATAAGAAACCTGAATTGAACCAAGACTTCACCTGCAAAATGTGACAAATACAGAGTTACGTAATTGCTGAAACTCGTTAAGCTAATCTTCTTGTCATTTTCATTATCTCGAGCAGCCTAAAAATCAAATATAAAGAAATCACGACCAGCTAGCAAAGTTTGAAAAGTATCTCAGTGTTTATCCCTTTTTTTTGTTAAAAATCACATTTAATTCTAAAAACTGATTTACGATTAGACTTCCAAAAAATATGCTTCAATCACAACGTACATCCACTTCCTTTCGCTATGATTCAATTCATTTTTTTTTCATTTTTTTCTTTATTATTATTATAAGACATTTGCGTCAATACTGGCATTTTTAACGCCTGAGAGTCTAAGAAGCAGCCGGGCTTGGAATACATCGCGGGCAGTGGGGGTGGCACACATTAATGAGCAGGCTTGACACGGGTCTACTCATCAGGAGCTCTGTGGTGTAAGCCAGCGTGAAATAAGACATAATCCCTGACCTTTACCTTCTACTTTTATCTATTTTATTTTAGATATTGATGAGTGCGCTAGCAATCCCTGCCAAAATAATGGGGTATGTACCGACGGCCCCGACTCGTATAGGTGTAACTGTCCCTTGGCGTACACGGGATCACGTTGTGACGTTGGTGAGTATTA
>JZLH01S0632963.1:39849-51035 GCA_001188425.1 Eucidaris tribuloides | reverse complement strand
ATTGCAAAAGTGTCCCCGACAAAGTTCATCGAAAAAATAATAAAAAATAAAAGGTCAAAAAAACAAAGAAATACATAAGAAATTCACAAAACAATAAAATACATAGGAAATTAATTTTGATTTGGCAAATTTTTTTGTAGATAATTGTGAGAAATGTCAAAATGAATATTTTCACCAAAATTAGCATTCTACTAGCTATTGTAAGTGAGATATAGGTAAAACATAATTTCATACACTTATTTGCATAATTAATTACTTGAAAAATATAAAAATCTATTTTTGTAAATTTTACTATACAGTCTTGTAGTTTATACCCGGCTCTATGCGCGTGCAAATTTTATTTCGCGGCGATCGCGCGATCTGCGGCCGAGATCGTCGGGGGGGGCCATAATGACCCCCCCCCCCCCGGTAATAAGTAGACCAGAAATAGCCCGGTATTTTTAGGGTTAAAAAGCTTCCAGGTAATTGTTTCTACATCTTTTTCTGTTATTTTAGAGAGGAAAAAGGCGACAAAATGGGGGATAGCACGGGCCTTCACGTCCCGTCAAAGTCGATGGGTTGGAGGGCGGGGTGGTCGCCACCAAAGCGTTATCGTATTGTACTAGTATTTTATTTTTCTGAATAGTTTATTGGCCCTCTAAGTGTTTTGTTACACTATAGGTAAAACTACAGTCATTTACCGGCATTTAGATTAAAAAAAAATGAAAACGTGATTTCGTTTTCCAATAGGTAATATATTTCTTTCATTCGAGGTTTACCATTCCAATAATTGGTTTCATTTAATTGCAGAGAACTGCGCGAACCCGGGAGTCTGTCGAAACGGCGGTACTTGTTACCAAATTAATAGTGTCACGTTTTGCATCTGCCCACCACAGTACAACGGCTATTTCTGTCAAGATGGTAAGAATCTTTCTAATTCCTTTAAATTTTTATTGGTCAAATAAATCATAACATAATTCATTACGAAATCAAAGAGATCATTTCATGATTAGATGGAGCACCAAACATGAGAAAATTGAAAATCAGATCTCCGTTTTCTGAATGCAATAGTAGGTCGTTTTTTGTTTTTGTTTTTCTTCGACAAAAAGTATTTCGTGTGCATAATAAATTTGATACAGGCTTTAAATAATAGTATAATGACTTTTACTACTTGGTTTTCATGAGTGAACATATTATTTGATACCAGGAAAATAAAGATGAAACATTGTCACCCTGGTCATGGCCCGTGCCAAATATTTTTCCAAATGGGGAAACTTAAATATTCGACCACTGTCTCTGATTTATTATTATGGTTATTATTCATCCATGATCATCATGGTAAGATCTCTTTACTTTTGGCAAAGAAGTCGGAAAAAAACATTTATTTTTGTTTACATTAAGTAACTCTTTCATACAGAATTTCAACCAGTGCTGTGCCCCAATAATCCATCAAAACCTGTCAAAATATTGTTGATTTTTTTGTCAGATTTGTGTTACACAGAAGAGTGTTTATCAAAACAGTCCAAATTCCTGGAGTTCGTTCAAATCATCTGTAATGTGCTATTTTATTCCATGTATAGATGTCAACGAATGCCTTACTAGCCCGTGTGCACCATATCAAGTGTGTACGAATACTGATGGTGGATACACCTGCGCCTGTCCTACGGGAACTACCGGCATAAACTGCACTGAAGGTTTGTTTCTTACCCAGACTAAGTGTCGACATATCTCCTGTATGATTTATTGTATTATGTAGAAAGAAATGACATTTATTTTATGCATGAAGCAATGCTCACAAGCATTCGAACCCAATTTTCTTCAATAACATTCCATATTTCATTGTAAAGTCTCAGACAAACTGAGGAGTGAAAAGGAAAAATTGAAACAATACTTGACTAATCGATCAAATCAAGCATTATTCGCTCTGCTATTTAGAGACGAAAAATTGTCAAAGTTTGCATCTACCTTTAAAAGAGTTTTCATTGTAAAATTACTGGTATTATCATAATGTTATGCATCGAGTGTGTTATTGTTTTTTTCGTATACTGTGGAAATAACGACAATTAATCAGTGACCCGTAATTGCAGTTAAGCATTTCATTTTATACTTAACATTTAAAAAACAAAATGTTTCTCTCGTGTTAGTTATACTTCTGAAGTTGATTCTTTGTGTTCTCCTTTACAGTTCAACTGTGTTCTGTACAATTCAACATTGTTTTCTACACATTTAGGTGTTTCCTTTATTTTACTCTCATTTACCATTATAATTTTAGACCAAAAATGTGCACATTGCGCTTCACTTTCTGTAATGATCTTACCAAGAATTACTCTATTCTGGTTTGGCGCAGATATCAATGAATGTTCGAGTAGTCCTTGTCAGAATGGAGCTACGTGTGAAAACCTGACTGGTCGGTTCACCTGCACCTGCCTGGACTCGTACTCAGGAACTACCTGTGCAAGTACGTTTAAAAATGCTATGACCTTTGGCATGAGTTACTGAATATATTCATCATTAAACTTAGATATCATCTCCTCCCCTTATCGTGTGATTGGTTTCCTGGGGTGTATGATTCAGTGTTCTTGTATGGGTATTCATACGAATTATAGACATGGGAAATTTATAATTACCTCTCCTCAAAATAAGAAGTAGTAGAAGTAGTGGTAGTAGTAGTCGTAGTAGTAGTAGTAGTAGTAATAGTAGTAGTAGTAGTAGTAGAAGTAGTAGTAGTAGTAGTAGAAGAAGTAGTAGTTAGTGTAGTAGTAGTAGTAGTAGTAGTAGTAACAGTAGTGAAGTAGTAGTTAGTATAGTAGTAGTAGTAGTAGTAGTAGTAGTAGTAGAAGTAGTAGTTAGTGTAGTAGTAGAAGTAGTAGAAGAAGAAGTAGTAGTTAGTGTAGTAGTAGTAGTAGTAGTAGTAGTAGCAGTAGTAACAGTAGTGAAGTAGTAGTTAGTATAGTAGTAGTAGTAGTAGAAGTAGTAGTAGTAGTAGTAGTAGTAGTAGTAGTAGTAGTAGTAGGCCTAGTAGTAGAAATAGAAGTAGTAGTAGTAGTAGTAGTAGTAGTAGTAGTAGTAGTAGTAGTAGTAGTAGTAGTAGTAGTAGTAGTAGGCCTAGTAGTAGAAATAGAAGTAATAGCAGCAGCTGTTGTGGCTGTAGTGGTAGTAAGCAGCTATAGATGTACCATTTTTGGTGAAATGATGTTAAAATTACTGCATTCTGATTTCTCTCAAGCTGAAGAACTTGTCAAACAAAAACCCATTCTCTTTTAACTTTGAATTTATCGTTAATGTCTTTATTTTTTTCCAGCGTACATTGGTTGTGCAAGTAATCCGTGTCAAAATAACGGCGTCTGTACAATCGAAGGGGCGAATTCCATTTCTTGTCAATGTCAGTCGGGCTATGGCGGTTCTTTCTGTGCAGGTAAGTCAAGAAATTGTTCCTATGTTCATTTTATAAGATAGGTCTAGAAAATAAACCAAAAACACAGCTTCCTTTAGCAACACTTTACCTGGAGGAAAGTCTGCGATTCCGAATGACCATATCTCATATCTTCATTCAATAATTATAATTACAGCTCGATTGTAAATCACCTTTGCATGGTAAATCTAAGTTTGCTTCCATACTAAAGTTTAATGAAATCGTAATGATTTAAATGATTGCACAGGTAGCACATAATGTTTTCGTTTTTCCAAAAGTTTTCAGAAATGATTTTCAAATAATGGGTTTTTTTTCAATAATGTTTTGATAAAATTAATACAACATTATAATCCCCATGTTTAACATTTTTATAAAGTTAAGTTCAAAATGTTTTAATGGTTTGTTTGAAAAAAAAAACACGCACATTTTTCAAACATCATAACAACGTTTCCGAGAAAGCAAAACACATTTTGATTACATCTTTGGAAAATTATTGTTAAACGTTATATAAAAAAAAATGTTAACTTGATCATCACAAGACCATACATTTTAACATTTGAAAAATGTTTTCATAACTTTTAGATAACATTATTATGATATTTTTATAATATTGTTGTGCTAGCTGGAGGTCCATAGTCTATCTACTGCAATTGATATTGTCATTTGGAATCCCCCTCCCCCTAAAATAACCTGCTTAACAGTGTAGTCAGGTAATAACAAAATCAATTGGTTCCATGGCATATGCGACAATTTCTCCTGCGAGAATTACTCCTAAACAGCGACAATTTTGCTCCGCAACAATATTGTCCCTACGATATGATCGATATGCTCAAAGGGAATGATCCAAGCTGTACTCACGATAAATGCTCTGACAGCAATCACTTCAATCAAACGGGGAGGCGTCATGGCTCAGTGGATTAGGCTTCGGTTTCTCAACCTAGAGGTCCGTGGTTCCAATCCGCGCCGGGGCCATGACGGTTGCGTCCTTTGGTAAGGCACTTTATCCCCATTACCCCGTCCCTCGGATAGGACGTGAAGCCAGAGGTTCCGTGTTGAGACAGAAACACCTCAGCAGGTAAAAGAACCCACGCACTTCATCGAAAAGAGAAGGGTGAAAACCCGGTGTTGTGGTCACATATCCATATATGCAAAAACTATCCGGGATTGGATGCCTGAGGGTAACAGTGATTAAGTTCGCTTTTCTAGTCCCTGTCATCCGAAATGATGACAAAGCAATAATAATAATAATAACTTTTGGCAAATGCTCGAAAAGAACATGTTGCATTCGTTTGTTTGCTGGAGCAATATTCGCCGAAGACTATTGTCGCGGGTCACCAAAAGAATTATGTCATTTTATTGTCATTTGCCAGATCATAATCTAGTTTTCTTGTTGTCATGTTTTGTTCACCTTTGTTCATTGTTCTGATAGAGGCCAGCGTACAGACCCTTCTACTAGAGCCACGGTGGATTGCAATTATCGTGGCTAGCATTCTGGCCTTCATTTTCGTCATCGTAGTCTCCACGGTTATCTATAAGAACTGCAAGTCCAGGTGAGATGATTTTGTTTTAATGAAACAACCGGGGATTGGTATCACGTTTGTATATATAAGACAAACTTGAACTATTCATATTTTTGGTCTCCGTTTACCAGCGAATATTTTGCTTTTCACAGCACTTGGGAATGACAGTGTCAACAATGCTGTGTAAGCAGGAGACTAGCGAATAATTGTTGAATTTCATTTCAAAGAATGAAATAGAATACATGTATAATGATAAATAATAATGTAATAATGAATAGAATTACCTGATTACTACGGTAGATGTTCTTGATGTTGGTTCGAGATGTGTACGAGGACTTCAACTCATTATTTTGTTCTGGATTCTCCGCTTACCATGTGCTCAGAACTAATTCGGTATAACAGTGTCATTGTGTCAACGATACTGTAAGCAGGATATTAACAAATTACCTTTTCAACGAAAAACTAAATTCAAGTTTTGCTCTTTTCATCAGTAGTGATCGCCGCATACGGTACGATGCCGAACGGGCTGCCCGAGATCATGGGGACGGCGCGCTGGACGACGGACGCACGTCGGGGCTCTCTCGCAACGGCATTCCATCGGCCAAAAGTCATCATCGTGGAGACGAGAACATCTATGGCTTTATGCCACCAAATAACGGAAGCCAGGCAGATATGTAAGTTAACCCTTAACCCTTAATATATCACAGACATGGTCTATGGAGTTTATCTACAATGGTAAAGAGAGGGTTAAACTGTTTTGAAGAATTTGTCACAGATTCTGGTTTGGACAAGTTGCCGTTTTCATTAAACGTGCTACTTCTTGCGAGACACGAAGAACACAGCCGGTATTTCGATCATCTGGGGCATATTGCATAAAACTTTTACCAGAAAAAAACTCTGATTATTTAACCAAAGTGTTTTTCCTATGGTAAAATCAATGGTATAGTAATTATGCTAAAGGGAGGTTTCAGATTTTACCAGAGAAATTTCTTCTCTTGTTAAAGTTAAATGCAACAGGTCCCCAGGTCGGCGTCATAATTTTGTGATGAGATGTGTTCACTTTTATGAAAAATGCAGGAAATATGAGTGGTTTTGTGAAACCATTTTCAGAATATCTTAAAACTGAAACAGTATCTTGCATACATTGTATAATTGCGTTATGCTAATCATCGTGTATTGCCCAAGGGCGTAGGCTGGTTTGGGCACGGGGAGGTGCACATCTTGGGGAGGTGGAACTAAAGTGACATGGGGAGGTGCACATCTTAGGGAGGTGGAACTAAATTTGAGTAAATCAGGCGTTGAAAGCAGAAAAAGTGGTGCAAATTTCGTTTTGCTTCCCAGGGGCGGAACTCCTATGGCTCTGCGGGGGGGTGCACGTGCACCCAGTGCACCCCCCCAGCCTACGCCCTTGTTGCCCTGCGTACAGTATATAAACAATAATTTTATACAAGGCATGTTCTTCGCGCAATTGACTTTTTGTCCACAATGCCCACGAGTACGTGAAAATTTACTTTCCCCGAGATTTGTTTATTATTATCACTTATTTATCATTATTGTTGCTTCATCTTCGACAGCTACAACTTGTTTTACAAAATACAATTTGACTGAAATACCAAAACCATGTGTTTTTTGTTTTCTAATAATTATAACAACATGGTTATTCAAAACACCTGCTGATCTGCAAGTTAAGACCCGTTGCATTACATTCAGATAGGTTGTAATAATCAGTTGTTGCTCATTGATATTTTGATGACTTTATTAGTTACTTTATAAAATGATCTATGATAGACATAAGATAATAACATCCCCCAAATATATTGTTTTTCTTAACTTATCCATACTCTAAAAACACAAAATGTCTAAGGGCCGTGGAGTGACCATACTTTCTAAATGTTGCACTTAACCTTTTTAAGTAGCTGTATAAACGTTAAATCCAACTGGATAAAACATTAAATGCAACATTTAGAAAGTGTGGTCACTCCTCGGCCCTTTTAAATGTTGAAATAACATTTCAGTTTTTAGAGCGCACTATTCACAACTTAGTGTTTGTTTGTCGGTTTATTAATTTTTTATCCACATTCTCTTCTCTATTTTAGTGGAACTGTCGCAGAAGTAAACAGCTATGAAGCACCTTGGCCGATAACGACAGATGAATTTGAACCTCCTAGGACAGTATTATAGAAAATTAACAACGAACAGATGAAAGGAAAATCGCGGGAAATATGAAAATGAACATGAACTCAGACTGTCATTATTCAGTTGAGTGGTTTCGTACTGTGTTCATTAAACTGGTGTTGCCTTCATCACGTAAAACACGGATTGTGAATGAAGCACCGCCGTGAGCACCGATTTCGAAGTATGCTCCTCACTATATTTCAGCGTGCACCAATGTAACTCCTCAAAATAGATTGTTTTCTTCAACCGCGTTTTGAACCATATCTGAAGCATTTTTGGCAGCCACACTTTTTTATCCATATCTAAAGCCTTTTAGAAATCATATGTGATGCATTTTCGTTTGTTTTGCTGTTTTAACGTAATTTATTGTGTTTTAAATGCTTGTAAATAAGAGACTTTTTGTAATGTAAATTTGTCTATGATGTAGTAACCGAGATGAATATTAGTTGTATAATTTTTAAGTAAGGGTGTTTTAACACGATTATGTACCACTGCGTTGGAAACATACTGAGCCAGAATTTAGTGTTAATTATCTAATAAACGTGTAGCATTGTACAAGGAGTCAACTGTTTAAATAAATTAAAATAACACTTTTTACACTGCACAAAGCACAATTGTTACTCATGCACTCGTGAGTTTCCATGGCAACTTGTTTCACGTGATGAAACGACGAATAGTGCCAAATTGGTGTGCTGGCACACGAATTGACATATTCTGATGGACATTTATTTCTATTACTGTAAGATTACCAAGAAGCTTAAAATTCGGATCGTAACCAACATTAACTTTTAATTATTGACTATTTTAGTTTATCCCAACTAATAATAACTGAGTTAATACAGGCCTACTGTCACATGAAGTTCAAGAAGATAACTTTTCGACAATCTACTCCTTTAGCACCATGTTTTTGTGTGTGAACCTTTTGAGAATACCAGTACAATTTTATTACTTTCTGCAAAAGAAAAATTAGTGAAAATGTTCACTCTTTAAAGAGTGAATTTGGAGTGAATACGTGTTTTTCACTCATTTTGAAGTAACATCAGTGATTATTCAGGGATCCCGAGGAATTATTCAGGTCATTCCAAATGAGTGAAAATATGCATGTTCACTTCAAATTCACTCTAATTTTGCTCCAATTTCGTGTTTTTTCTGAAATCCACTCCTGAGTAGTGAAAATTTTCACTCTTTTTTAAAAGAGTAGGAGTAGAGTATCGGCAATATCGATCGAATGTACTGTAATAACATGTAAAATATTGGTTGTCACCATATTTGATTTAGTTTACCGTCCCTAAGCTAACTTGCGAGTACATGTATCATGTTTTATATTAGTAACACTATTATATAAAATACACAAAACTGGAAATATATTCATTTGATAGTTCTTGTATTGAAACCACGTGCTTTCATATTATAGCAATTTTGATATTGGTTCGCGCTTTAGAAGTTTGTTGAAGTATTACATTTTCACACAATTTTATGCACCGTTTTTCTAATAACCAAATGTAAGAGCGTCTGTCGCCGTTCCTGCGAATACGTTTTGCCTGCTACCACAAAACAATAAAATTATTATTCAGTCTTGGTTTTAATATCCATGATGTTATACGCAAGTAATAAACAAGAAAGTAAAAAACAACTAAACAACTAAATTGGTTTCGAGGTCTTGCACAGTGGATTGTATGTATTCTGTATGATAAGATTTAATTTATGAAATTATTATTTCAAATGCTAATTTGCCAATCTGCAATAAGAGTAGCTAAGAACCTAAAAGTGTGTGTGGTAAGTTTGTGGTTCATGCATAGTTGCAGGGGAAGGGAGTCCCCCCCCCCCACACCTTCCAGACTGGGAGGGGTTAGTGACCCGGGGCACTTAGGGCACTTAGTATAATTGTGTGATACCTACTATGTGCCGCGGTTGAGACCCGCATTTTTTCAGCCAATTTCCGTCCAGAGCTATCAACAATTTCAGATAGGCACAGAGATTTTTTCTTTATTTTTTCGAGTTCCAGAAGACCCCAATTTTAGTTTCACTTACTGATTTTGGCCTCAGAGGCAGTTGCCTTAGCACGGCGCGCCAACGACTTTGTAGTTCCTGGAGCATAGCATTTTGAGGTTTTCTGAAGCCTTTACTGCAGTTCAGGTAGACCATTTTTCGGCTCAAACCCATTACCGAATCCCCGAATTTTAGAAATTCGGATGCGGCATATGGTAATCACATTGTAAGGTCGAGTGCCCTCCCCCCCCGCCCCCCCCCACCTCCGCCGTGTTAGCTGACAGTGATAACGCGCAATATCGATAGCGAGTCACATTTTGGTTTTGATTCCCAAACAACTTTTATTCATTGTGCTAAGGAAACGCGCATCTGCTATTACTTATTTTATAGCGATTGTGGTCCACGTCCGCACCCCCCCCCGGCTTGATTATATATTGTATATGGTATATGTGTCCATGATAAAAGGCCTATAAGATGACAGCTATCGAGTAGTGGGTCTTCAGGCTTAATTCTAGCATAGAATACAAATGTCATTCCATCTTCTTCCGGATTTTCATTTTTGTTTTTTGTTTTTAATTCGATTTTGCACAATACATTAAATTATCCGTCTTGATGTTCTTTCCACTCTGGTGCTGACATACGTTCTCCGAATTACAATTATATTCTACGCGTTTTGTATACAAAAAAAAAATGATTTGTAAATAAGTGGGGTTAGTTCTGTCATCATCGTGAATGTGTTCTGCGATATTTGGCGATCGCCTCGTTAAGTTGTCGGCTTTCGACAATATACTTCCAGTCTTTCAGGTTATAGCAATACTTACAATGTAGATAAATATATCCACATGTTGACCTTGAGAAAAAAAAATATGACAATAGAATCTTAACTTCATTTTTTTTTAGGTTTGTAGGTCTATTAAATGTCAAAATGTTTGTACAGGTCAATTAAAGAATAACAATAAAAAATAACAATTACTAGTACAGGTTATGTAAATATGGCAGATACTACACTCGCAGCGTCTTTCATAATGTAAGCAGTATTAAGTGTTATAAAATGTAAGAGATTGTCCTACTATGAAAGTACCGTCCAGTTTGATGCTCAATACCAACAAACGTTAAACAATAAACGCTTGAAAGTAGAATGAATAAGTGTTGGTTTATGCACCTTAAAACTTCAAATTGAATGCAATATTGAAACTATGAACATGATGAAGGAAAAATTCTATTCAAAATTTAGTAGCAGATCCAGAGGTATATAAGGGGGCATTAGTCCCCCACCTACCCCCCCCCCAACTCCCACCCCAAAAGGGGGTAATATATGAAAAGAGAAAAAACAATCCTTCCGTACCCTCACAGGAAATCTGGCTCTAACATTAGCACCCCTCCCTATGACAAAATGATTTGCCTTACTATATACTTTATGCAAAGACAACACTGTTTCTATTGGAGACCAGGGTATCTTATTTTTAACTGTTGCTGCTATCTTGGAGAATGTAAGAAGAGATTTATTTTTTATAGTTGTTAAATGAAATTAAGTGATTGTCAAACAAAATCAAAAAGTCCTTTGCCTTTTTTTACTACGTATAATGCACATTTAATGGTATTTATTCGCGAACCAAGACTTTTCGCAATTTTCCCATAGTGTACTATTCACGGGAAATTTGAGGTGTAGGGTGTGATTCCATAACCTATTTAAAATTTATGGCAAATGTATTTACACTCATTCTACAGAAACGGAATTTGTGCAGGAGATTCTGTGGGGTTAATGCAAGAATGATTACTATTTGTAAAATGAAGTATATTGGGGGCAGTGATATAGTGGGCAAACTGATTTTTCAACGAGACGAGTCATTGTAAACAAAAGTCAACAATGCAAATACCAATCTGGTTTCTTTCTTTGTTATTTTTTGTTTTGTTTTTTTACTCCACTGAATTACATGTACAACTGAAATTGATTGGTGGATAATGTGTAATTGATGTGCAAAATATGTTGTAAATTGAAACTTTTGCAATTAAATTAAATAATCTGCCATGTGAATGAACACAAATGAGAAGTGTACATCGTCATGTTTGTGTGCGGGATTTTAACAGTGTGTACATGTATTTGTTATTAA
>JZLH01S0632963.1:27580-38186 GCA_001188425.1 Eucidaris tribuloides | reverse complement strand
TAAAAAAAAAATGGCGGGCAAATTCCGCCCCCCCCCCCCCCCCGACACGATTTTCGCCCCTCATAAGATGCCTACCCTGGCCACAGCCCCTGCCATTATCTCATTATCGAACCATCACCATTCGCGTCACCATGACCATAATATTGTCATCACAAACATTCACCAGAACTACCAATACCACCACCATTATCACCTTCATCACCATCACCATTCTCAACATCATTGCCATTGCCATCCCCAAACTCACCATCTCCATTATCATTACCATCCTCAACATCATCACCATCCTCAACATCATCACCAATTTTATCTTCATTCTCACAATCTCCATCACAATGATCATTGTCAGCGTTGCCATCATCACCATCACCATTATCACCGTCACCATTATTACCAATACCACCATCATCACCATCGCCAATACATGTACCATCACCATCACCATTATCATCACCATCACCATCACCATCACCATTATCATAATCACCATCACCACCACCATTATCATCACCATCATATTCACCATCACCATCACCATTATCATCATCACCATCACCACCACCATTATCATCCCCCAGCCAATTCATAATTCAACCCCTCATTTTCAGCCATATCACCCATATATCAAATTATCAACCAAATCATTTATCAAGCTTAATCATCAAAATCATGAGTCATGACTTTTGGGCTACTATATCCATCCCTCCCACAACTCTATCCCCACCCCGTTAAACCATTCTTTTAAACCACTGACCTGATCACAATATTCAACATTATTTGCAGACAAAACTGAAGACAATAATAGCACTTGTCTTGTTGTCAGAGTTACAGAAAATGTATACCTTTATTGCATAAAGTAACATTTCACTTTTGTTTACATGTTACAAAACCAAGACATAAAATTTACAGAACACAAAAAGTATTGTACAAAGAGTTGATTGGATATTTGCAATACATGTACTTCCATAGTAGTTTTTTTAAAATTCCATTGTTTGACCAATACACACATGAGAGTGAGAGAAGTAATGAAACTTTCCTCAAGGCCAAATAGTTCTACCATCAGATTCCTTAATATCCTGAGCTGTCTTGTGAATACTCTATTACTTATTTGATGGATAACAATGTACCTCTTTCGGAATTTTATACTTGCTCTCTTATTGTTCTGTACATAATGATTTCACCAATAATACTACACCACCATGCCTCCCCAAAATCAACCAATGCGCTGTAACAGATTTTTTTCAAGTGACACCCTCTGTATTTTTAAGATCGCAAATTTCAGATCTACAATTTTAACAGACATGTCAGAAAGAAAAACAGTCAAGATTTGAACCAGTCATCTATTGCTCTCCAGGGAGCGACACTATGACTAGGCTATCCCTGGTTGCCGGAAATGACACAATGACCTTTGCAACAAATACACCGTCTCTGAATTCTGACATTGTTACAATGATAGTCCAATGCAGACAATATTTATTAAATGAATGAAAGAGATTATTTCGAGAGGTGAAAAATGTGATGTAACATATACCACCAGGAATAGCCTGGTGGTATTGTCGTGACCCGGAAAGCTGTAGATGATGGGTACGAATCCTGCTGGTTTCTTTCTTTCAGACATGATAGTTGAACTTATTATAGATCAGCAGTTTGCAATTTTAAACATAGAGGGAAGTTCTTCGAAACATTTGTTACAGCAGATTTTCACGTCTCTGAATAACCCTTTTCACTGATTTAATATTAATGTACAATAAGTTTATAATTGTATTTTCAAATCTCAAGTAACTAATGAATATATCAATCAGCAAGACCTGCAAGTAATTTCAACTTTCACAGGTGAGGAAATTATTCCATTTGGTTATCTACAGGATAATGACAACATAATCACTGTAGTATTTGCATTTATGCCCAATGGACTTCACAGAATTATTTGGAGAAATATGGTCATTTCCAGAGGGCAAGTTGAGAGTGTAAGACACCTATTGTATTAATCATTCCATCTGCACCCCACCTCATTTCTTTAGAAATTCAAACTAGTCTTCTGCACATTTTGGCAACTGATTGAAACTTCATAAGTGAAATACAGTCAGTGTATTGTGATTTTTGAATGATCAGTGAGCTTATACATGTATCTATTCCTTGGACAAAATGTGCCCAGCCCCCTTCCCACACATTTTATTTTTGTAAATTTCTGAAACATGAAATCACTTTAAAGCATGTGATTATTTATCAGGGCATTAATAGATGATGTAGATCTATCTAAAATCGTGATTGGAGAAAATGTCATTTTTTTTTCACTAATTACGAAAACTATATGGGGCTTACATTGCCTTTTTAATATTCTGGAATATTTTTATAACATTACTCATATTATGTAACTGAATTTTGAAACTATTATTAGCCACAATTCTGGGGTGTAACCACCCATATGACCTCACAGTTAAAGGACTAGCACCCTTGTTTCTAATAAATTGGTACTTTATCATGTGAATAGTCCTTAACAAATGTCTAACTGTTTCCCAGCTACTTGGTCAACCACCGTCACCAGTGCTGGCTCGCTTCTATTTACCAGATTCGACAGTCCGCACGAACAAAAGAAATGGTGCCTATTCAATTGTATTGACACTGCACATTCGCTCTAATCTTCTAATTTGTGCATTCTTCATAAACACAGCTTTCGTTTCGTGCGTTTCGATCAATGCTTACATTGGAATTTTCAACCACTTAAAATGGATTATCTACACACACACAAAAAGTAACTACCCCCCTTTTCAAACTACCATAATTTTTTAACAAAATAAGGTTTAGCAAAATAATTTGGCAGGAACATTTCTACACTCATTGACTAACCTCTGCATGAAAATAAGATTAATCCGTTAGGTCATGCATGAGTAAGCATGTATTAAAGGCAAAAATGTCACTTTTCAAAAGTCACAGGAGTCATCTCTTATGCCAAAATAATGGTAAATAATGGTATTTTTTTATAAAGTGTGCTCACTGAACCATGACATGGTTACAACAAGGGTTATAGCTACGGCGGTCGGCGCCGGTCGGTAGCAGCCGGCACAAACTGAAGCCGACCACCACTGAGCTGAATTTATTAGTCCTCCGACCGGCACAGAAAAGCTTAAAATGACTGTAAAATGTTTTAAATCTCTACATAAATCGTGTATTTTGAGCTTTAACTCTTAACATGCCAGAGGATTTAAACCTCTATGGACTTTATATGTATTAAGTGGTGCAGATCTGCGACTTTGGCACGTTAAGA
Source organism: Eucidaris tribuloides (assembly GCA_001188425.1). Lineage (NCBI taxonomy): Eukaryota > Metazoa > Echinodermata > Echinoidea > Cidaroida > Cidaridae > Eucidaris > Eucidaris tribuloides. The sequence continues at coordinate 34,921 of JZLH01S0632963.1, read as the reverse complement.
GTTAAACATCATTACATTTCAGCCGAAGATGTATTTGTAATTAATCATGTTTCCAAAAATAAATCACAAACCTTGTAAAAAACGGGTGAAAGCTTCATGAACGTAAACATCAATATGATTGATAATGTATCATGATGATGTAATTGCATCCAAATTCTTTTTTCCATGTGGAAATCCAGGAGCGTCGGGGGGCTCTGCCCCCTCGACCCCCACTAGGGGCTTTGCCCCTGGACCCCATGCCGTGACGCTGCGCTATGCTCGCTTTGCTTGCTCCGCTGGCATAACTCCTTTCTACAGCCGGCACAGAATTCTTTCTAGCTATAACCCTGGTTACAAACTCTTATGTTAGTACACCATGTAAGATACATTTTGCTGAAAAATATCGGACTTCAATTTTTCAATAGACTTAATAGATTTTACAATTTCAAAATTGAGGAAGGATGTAAATTTTTTAATTGAGCTCACTGACGCGTAAAATATACGAAAAGTGCCAAAAGAGGTGTAAGGGGGTCAAATGATAGATGACTAACATAAATAGCACTTAATCAGTCAACAGAAACAGAATTTGTCAAAATCCTGCATCACAAATCCCTAAAAATGACCCTTGTGATTTTGAAAAGTGACATTTTTGCCTTTAATATGTCCTCACTCATGCATGACTGGACGGATCAATCACATTTTCACACAGAAGTTAGACAATTAGTGCAGGAACACCATTGCCAAATTATTTTGCTCAAAACCATTTCTTTAAAACGTTATGCTATTTTGAAAAAGGGGGTAGTTACTTTCTTTGTTGTGTTTATTTGGAGATCAGATGAGAATTCTGGTGAATTTTGTCATCATTTTGTTCATGCCAAAAATGTATAACTAAACATGGAAGATAATACAGCAAATTATACATCATTGGAAAGCCAAGAATCAGGGAAAAAATACACGGGGGCTCGGGGCGATTTCGAAATGTGTAAAAGAGCCCCCGAAAATTGCCATAGGTTTCAATACAAAAGAATACCTGGAAAGCTCTGAAATGGGAAAAGTAGCCCTGAAAAGAAAATTTTAATTTTTTCCCTGCAAGGAATCCCCTCTACAACAGTGCTGTATATACTTTTCCTCTAAAATGCACCCGTGTACAGTTATCACAGAGTAAAAACACCCTTGCACCCAAGCATTGGTCGACCACACCACCTTTGAAAATAATCCAGCAGCCTAGGGATTCATAATGCACAGGGAAAAGAGTTAAAAAAATAAGAAATCAATGAATAAACATTAATCATCAAAATGATACGGATCTTCCTCAGGATCCAAAGCAAACTTCTTCAGCTCGACCACCGGCTTCTTGATCTCAAGAGAAGACTTCCTGACCTCAGGAGGAGGCCTCGGTCTGGTCTCTGGAGGAGGCCTCGGTCTGGTCTCTGGAATGGGCCTCGGTCTGGTCTCTGGAATGGGCCTCGATCTAGTCTCTGGAGTAGGACTGACCGGACTGACCTTCACGTCAATGGAAGATGGTCTGGACTTCAGTTCAAGGACGGGTCTCATTTTGGACTCGAGGAACAGTCGGTGTTTTGGGTCCATAACGTTTCTGGCCTTAAAATCAGGAACAGTTCTGCCTCTGATCTCGACAGCTAGTTTAGATTTGGCGTCGACAGAGGGCCTACTCTTTAAGTCTAGGCTGATCTCGGGCCGAGTCCTGCTCTCTGTAGGTGGTTTAGGTCGGACCTCCATTACAGACCTAGTTTTCATGTCGAACATAGATTTAGGTTTGAATTCAGGGGCGGAACTAACGTTTACATCAGCAGTCGTGTTAGGTTTTGTGTCAAAATCTGTCCGCAGTTTCATTTCAGGGGCAATGCTCGCTTTTATCTCTGTAATGTCCCTCACTTTAAACTCAACTGGGGACTTTGTTCTGTCATCAAATATAGGCTTTGTTTTGATATCGAGAGGAACTGTTGTTTTGACATCACTAAATGACTTTGCCTCTGGCATAAACGATCCCTTGAGACCTGGAACTGGAATGGTATGAATCCTGGGTTCAAACCTTGGCTGCATCTCGCTAGCAGGTTTAGTCCGGCTGTCCAATTCCAGGTTGTCCTGCGGATGTATCAACCCAAACAACCTGGACTTTTCAAAAAGCTTGCTCTTCTCAATCTTTTCGAGGCATATCTTCGGTTCATCAACAACAATCGGGTGATCAATGAATTCAAATTCGTCCGTCTCCTTCTCGACATCAACATGAATTGCAGACTCCTCCCTTCGGTCCGTTACCACATCCATTTTCTTTTCGACGAACGCAGAAGCAGCGCTAATCATCGGCTTTTCGTCTTTCGTCTTGACAACCTCAATGGGGTCTCCCTCCACCTCCACATCTTCCTCGCGTTTCACACTCTTTTTCTCGCCACCTCCCTCCTTGGCGTATTTCTTCACAGCTTTGTCATAACGGACTTTCTCCTTTTCATACATCACATAGTAGTGCTGGAAAAACAATGAGACAATAAATTTCACACACCTACTAACATGCTGGAAACTTTACATATTCAGGAACACTACACCTAACACTGATATTATATTCATAATTTGACAGATTAAATTAACAAAATGAAGAGTTAAAATACTAGCTACACAATAGATTCCAAAGATGTAAACACATTTTTTATTATTATTATTCATGATTTTGGCAGTTCGTCAGGAGCAGACAAGTATCTTGTATGCACTTTATAAACACAAATCACAAACGAGAGTTTAGTTGATTTCGTTGGTTGTTCACGTCTATTATTACATGTACTGTCCTTACTATACAGATTTGACTGACACTATGCTTAGAAAGATACAAGCCTATAATTCTAATTAATTTTCACACTGATACACACTCATAACAACAAATCATAAGTAGCATGAAACTAATCATCACCAGCAAAATGCTATGTTTGATTACTACTGATAGGCCAACATTTTCAAAGTGAACTTCATGGTCAATTCAAAATTTTCATTCAATTTGCAACTTCTTGATTAATAAACACAATTCTTTCATGCACAGAAGGTATGGCAGACTTGCTGGACCTATAAGAAGGGTATTGTATTGAGTAAGAGGATTGGGAGGATTTAGTAAATCCCCACCCATTGTTTCCATTGTATTCATTGACTTTCAAGTTGATTGGCACTGGATAGACTGCTTAGCTAACATATGCAAATTTGCATACCTTTCTGATACAGGTCGCTCTTGACAACCTGATAGCTTGCCAGACATGGCAACAACTAATGTATGCAAGTTGCATATTTATTATTGAAAATACATTAGAATTAAATGTTCTTTTTGAAATGTACTCATAGAAACAAATAAAAGAAATAGCTCATTACTATCCCACAGAAGAAAAATATTCATAAATTTGAATACAAATACATTACATTGTCATTGTCATTTGTAATTGCTATGTCAATTGTTGATTAATAAAGATGATCTATATATATACATTACATTATACACCTATCCATTGTAAGACGCACCCCTCGACCCCCGGGAATGGAGCGTCACTCGTCAAACGCGAGTCGGATTTTCAGATACCATGACGCACCTGTGTGTCTCGACTATGACAGACCATTTTCTTACAATGACTGTGCCTAGGCCCATTTAAACGTTTACAAACTGACGCACCCATTCACCATGCTGTGATGGACCAAATGCTTCCATGACGGTACCCTGCGTCATTATTTGTTGGTAAATGACCCACCCATGACGCACCATTCCCGGGGGTCAAGGGGTGTGTCTTACAATTGATAGGTGTATTACCAAACCCGTCTATCCAGTCCCAGATCAACTTGAAAGTCAATAAATACAATGAAAACAATCTGTCCCGATTTACTTAAACCTCCTACTCCTCTTACTCAACACAATTAGCATTGCTTATACTGTAAGTCTAGCAAGTCAACCATACCCTCTGTGCATGAAAGTCTATTGGGATACTTCTGTGTTGGATGGACGTGTCCCGCCCCCCCCCCCCTCGATTTTTTTCTGGGAGGGAATTGTTCCCTCCCCCCTCAATTTTTAAAATTTGATATCTTTGATAAAATTTGTCGATTTTTGATAGATTTTGTATTCAGCAAACCTATTCAAAGGATAAATGTGATGAAAATAAATTATTAATCTTTAATAATGCAGGTGAGGGGGATCTTAAAATCACAATTTCCACATTTCCACAATATATATGTCTCCTCAGGGCATTTTTTTATTCCCCGTGCGAGGGTATTTCACTTAGCCTTTGGTTGTTTTGTGACCCCCCCCCCCCATCCACCCCCCCCCCTCGTCACATGAAATCTCCACTCCTGGTTTATTGGATATAAAATGGTTGGATGTTACATACCTTCTTTTCTTCTTTGCTGAGGTATTTCCACTGCTTGGCGAGTTGCCTAGTCAGTTCCTGATGGCTGATGTCAGCTGAGTACACCCCTCGGCCCTCGCTGTCCTGCACTTTCTGTCTCTCCTGCTGGCAGTACATCAGGAATGCATTGGCTGGCTTCTTGGGGGCATTGGGATCTGAGGAAACACAGAAAGAACAGGGAATAGCCATAATGTGTCTTGCCCTATTACCTTAACATTTCACTTTTCACGTGACCTTTGACCACAATGTAACACTGAGGTCCCTACAGGGCATCTATCATCCAAGTTTGGTTACAAATAGGTTTCGTCAGCTTTACGGATGGACGACGCACTACAGCCATCAACCATACATGTACATGTTGTTTAATCTGGGCACCTGCATTTGCTGTGGCCACTTTTTGCTGTCCAGTGCACATAATGCTGAACGGATCTCTGCCTGTTATAAGTTACATGTATTGCTATTACTTTACCAACAACAAGACAAAACAAACTAGATCAATTCGACTGCGTCGATGGGTATGCCTCTGACATCCTTCCCCAATTCTGCGACCAGCCATTAACTCTTAACATGCCAGAGGATTTAAACATCTATGGACTTTATGTGTATTATTTGGTGCAGATCAGCGACTTCGGCACATTAAGAGTTAATGCTGATGACCACGTGTTTCATTAAATTTCATGTATTTCATAGACATACCTGATATAACTTGTGACCTTTGCCATGTCACAGCACCATTTGACTTCCCTGGCTTATAGTTATCCCTGAAATATTGCAATTTATGCAAAATTACTTGACCTTTGACCCTTGACCTTTTGCAGATTTTGTCCAAAATTTAATCAGCTCATCTACACCTCATGGTGCATGCCGACACCGAGTATGATCAAAATCCACCATGGCATTCTCCAGATATCGCAACAAGATCAGAGTGTTCGGACGGACAGATGACCCCAAAACACAGAATTGTACAACTTTCAGACTACAGGAATTTCTTTGATGTCTCTACAGCGAAGTAGCATTACAGGTAGAGTTGCACGACTTCAGCATTTTAGAGAGTCGACTAGTCGCCCACCAATAGTCGCGACTCCGACTATTAGTCGACTATCGGTGTTCAACGTCTTAGTATGTTCAAGATTGGTGGTGTGGGGTGCATGGGTGTTGCAGTCGGAGTCGCAGTGAGTGCAAGGTATACGGCAACACATGTATGATAGCATTGCACGATTATAGGCTGATCCAAGTACATTTTGGCAGTTCTGTTTGATGATAGATTAGGGCCGATTCACAATGAAAAACGTAAAGGAAAAGAATAAAGAGTCAAAAGATCAAGCAGCCGTACACATACATAATGCCATCAATTGCCATGACACAACGATTGGTAGTTCTATTCAATTTTTATGTCTTTTGACTCAGTTTTTAATACAAATTAACATGTGATAAAAAGTCGACTATTGCGCTCCGATAGTCGGAGTCGCGACTCCGTGTAGGCAGTCGCGACTACGACTTTTCGCGACTTAGTCGTGCAAAACTAATTACAGGTATATATTACCTTTCTCCTTCTCCGACTTGCCCATCTCCCTGGATCTCTTCTTCTTGGCACTGGTGCTGGATTTAACCCCAGAGGTTTGCTGCTCCAGGGAGGCAGACAGAGCATCTTCCATCTTGGAACCTCCCCCAGACACGCGGGTAGGACTCATCTCACCGGGTCCATCACCGTTATTCTGCTGGAAGCTGGAGGACGGGCTGTCTGACGTACCCAGCATGTTGGCAGGCAGATCATCCTGGATTGTAGGAAACATCAACACATACATGTATGACATAGGGGCAGAATATGAAATGTATTATGATCCTTCACAATTTCCACTATAAGATTTTTTGATGATCCTTTACATACACTAATTAACATTGTGCCAGCCTCACTAAAGAAAAATTGTCAAACTTTGATATGTGACTAACATGGCAGTGTTTCAATGGACAAACACCCTAAAACATAAAAACTTTAGACAGTTATGCTGTCCTTAGCAAAATATGTACCTAAATATCGCCACATTCATTAATCTCATGTTGACAAAAATTTTACAACATAACAGTCTATTATTAAAAACTGGAATGGTTGCATTTTTCACTGTTTAAAAGCACTTAATGACCATTTTGAATTGCACTTTTTAAGGATTAATTTTTAGATTTAATCAGAGCCACTAGTACAGTGTAGCATGAAGGATACATGTATGTCGCTCAGATTTTTATTACCGGAAACATTGTTAAACGATGCCTTTAATATAGACAATATGATTTTTTTTAAACTCAAAATGGATAGCATACATGAAAACCTTGGGAGTATTGACATTTCAAATGGACTGAATTATCATCTGTATCATTGGTTGATTCATGAACATGACTACAGTTATTTAATTTTTTTACTTTTTTGACCCCGGCAGTCCAGTGGATGCACGTTTCTGAATTGCGTTATGTACATTTTTATGTGTCATATGATTGTATTTTGTACTTTTTGATTTGCCGAAATAAATAATAATAATAATAATAATAACATAACCAGGAACGTCTACAGAGTCGAATATGTGAAAAGCCTCACATGAGAGCACTGCACCTACATTTGGCATGTAGAAAATTTCTACACAAAATTGAGGTATGGTAATCTGAATTCTTGAACATTTCTGACTTGCACCTTTTGCAAGTACAGTGTTTGTGTACATGTATTAGTTGCTATAAGTACAACAAATTGATCAACTAGTCCTAGCAAACTGCCACTATGCAAACAATTTCTATGGCTCTTGAAATGTTGTTTTGACAATTTTAAACACAAGTTGTTTTTTAACACTCTGTCTAATCAGTTCCACAACAAAAATATACATGCATCAACAATGCTAGTATGATTATTACACTTCTTGGTGTGCACACGTTACAAAATTCCTCACTGTTTGCAAGTCGGAGTAGAGCCTTCATTTCAAATAAGATGTTC
>JZLH01S0632963.1:0-10314 GCA_001188425.1 Eucidaris tribuloides | reverse complement strand
CATTCTGGGGATATCCTTATAATTTTCAGCTGGACTTAGTCCGTTCTGGGCTAGTAAAAAATTAAGCGCGACCCCTGACTACTATAAAAACTATCTCTTTTGCATGCCAAAAATCAACATTGTGTAAATACTCTGCAGTGCAAAAGAGAGTACCATCTACACTGTAAGACCCTGTGCACAACAAACTACAGTGTGTCTAAAAAAAAATTGTGCAAGTGAAAACCGCCCTCTTTGGCAATTAGAAAATAATCTTGTGACATGTTGCTTACGTCAATGTGAAGTGCATAGTCTTAGCTTTCAAATACTGTTAGTTTTGTTTAATTTGCTTGTCTTAATCTTGAGATATGTTAATTTGAATAAGAAAGTGTAAAATCGCGATTGTGCCACTTTGACTAAAATAACGAGTAAAAGTGACACAATTGTGATTCCACCCTTTTGTTGTTGACAAGATATCTCGAGATTAAAACAAGCAAATTGAACAGAACAAATGCCATTTGAAAGCTAAGACTTTGCCCTTGACAGTGATGTATTAAGCATTATGTCACCAAAGTATTTCCTTATTGCCCAAGAGGACGCTTTTTACCTGCAGAAGTTTTTGAGACATGCTGCACCACGTCTCAAAAAACTTGTTCAAGTAAAAAGCGCCCTCTTTGACAGTTAGAAAATACTGCTGTGATACATGTTTACGTCAACATCAAGGGCAACGTCTTAGCTTTCAAGTGGCATTTGTTCTGTTCAATTTGCTTGATTTGATCTCAAGATATCTTGTAAATAACAAAACGGTGGAATCACAACTGTGTCACTCTTACTGGAAGAGGGCCTAATGCTATATTGACTGTAGTAAAAGTGGCACATTTGTGATTTTACCTTTTTGTTGTTAAGTGAACGTAAATGTATCTCAGGATTAAAACAAGCAAACTGAACAGAACAAACAGCATTTGAAAGCTAAGACTATGCCCTTGATGGTGATGTGAGCATGACGTCACAAAAATGTTTTTCTCATTACCTAAGAGTAAGAGGGCGTTTTTGACTTGCATAATTATTTTTGAGACACACTGTACACTGTACAGGAAGTTAGGAACTAGAAGCTCGGTTTTAGTGGAATTACGGAGGTTAGACTTTGACTTGAATTATTGTCTCATAGAGACACAAATTCCTAGCAAACATACGTTAAATTATGCAATTGGTTGTTTTGCACAATTTTCAAATTCTAGGTAATTACTGATTGTCAGATTTCACAGATGTGTCCTTCATAAATAGCTGAAAGGACATTCATGCTGTCCTGCAGGAGGGTTGCAAATCTGATTCCGTGCCTTTAAACCTCTCTTTCTACAGTATACCTCCATGGTTAAAGTATTATTTAGTAAGTCATAAAGACCGTAAAGTAAGCAAAAAGTCATGAGGAAAAACTGAATGGTGCAAGCCCAGTCAATTTTCAAACTTCCCCTGTTCACTATAATGCAGGCAGAACCAGTGTTTCATGTACGTGTAGGCACTGTGGACACTCAGAAGTTACACTATCCACAGTGCAGCTGTGACTGAATTGAATTGATAATTCGGTTGAACTAATTTTGGCACAGTTTGTCAGCAGGAAGTGTGCATAAAATGGCCACACACTTGTGGCGATGCGACTCCAGATGAAAGTGGATTTGCTGCAGCGTTGAGCATGGATTAGATATACGCGACTTAAAATAACATCTCAATGATATGAGTTGTGAGTTTCCCTCATTTTTCTTGTCATTATGAATGTGCAGTGATGAGTTTTTGGCATTGTGTTTTTAAAGTCCTAGCATATGTACATGTACAGGCAGAATGCTTGTTATCTTGCTTATAAGCACAAGTTTAGTTTTGACCGATTATTGTGTTTTTTTATGAAAGCTTTATGCCGCACAGGTCATATACACCAATAATAGATTTTTGAATGTCTTTTATTTTTTAAAATTAAGTTATTTCGAAGCGGGGGGGGGATTGAAGTCTGCTCTTTCGATGAGTATAATTTCAGATAACCTTACACGACGTTATTAACCCTTTGGATGGATGCTATAATGTAAAATATAGTTGAAAATTGCTTGGGGTCCCCCCCCCCCCCCCCGAGATTTTTTTCATTAAAAAAAAAACACTAAAGAGTCAAAGACATTCACACCTTTGGGCATAAAGCTTTCAAATTTAAAAAAAAAAATCTTCAAAACTAAACTTGCGCTTTAATGTTCCTAATCTTCCTACTTTGTTTTGTGTTCCTGTTTGTGAACATATCCTTAAAAATGGTACATTTTGTAGTGCATTCTTTATCTATAGATCACATGCATTTTCTTTGACTTTACAATACTGACAATATTTGATAATTTTTAAGAAAGAGAGAAAGAGACAATCTTTTTAAAAATTTTGTTGGAGATGAATTGACTTCAGTATTCTCCATAGACCCCAGCTCAAGATCTCATTGTTCTAATGGGTTAATGGAACTTACAATATATGTATGGTAAAGTGATTGTAGAGTCAAATGAAAGTCAAAAGGTCATTGGTTAATGATCTCAAATATAGGCAGTGCAAATGAAAGAAGACTGATTGGCATCAAACCAGGGAGCTTATTTATTATTTAGTAGAGCTCTCCATGATCAAACTTTGCTCCATTACACTGTGTGTGTGACCTACTATAAAGAGCAGATCATGATGAACTTTACAGCTTGAATGCTGCACAGCTTTGTATTACATGTATGCCATGGAGGTAGAAGAGTTACCTCCATGATTATGCTGAGTATATAAGAGGAAGTTTTGGTTTTTATTACAGGAAAGGTGCTGTACATGAAACATGTATAAAACAAAAATGTTGAAACAATATCAAGCCAACATCCTTGCAATACACCCTGCATGTACTGAACATGTAGGTGTGGAATACCCACATACATGTAATGTAGAATCCTTTATTGTGTAATTATATTGTTCATAGACTTGCAGGCAGGCAGGTTTAATTGGTGTCAAATTACTGGAGCGAATATAATGATGGCCCTGATATCCTTGTGTAGTGTTTGATGAATGGGACATTATCTTGGACTATGTGTGTACTGATGTGATAAATGTGTGTGATTAGGTTTCCTGTATATCATGCTATCCCAGACAAAACACATGACAGGGTATACCACACAGACAAACAATACAGCATTACCAGTCACTACAATGAGCCTTGAATGTTGCTTGTTTCTCTTTGAGCCCCTTCTTTCTGTCTCTATCTCTTTAATCTCATTTTTGTAGTAAATGATGTACTTTATCCTCAGAGAGGTTATTGTACATCATTGTCCTAGCTATTTCAAAGCAGGGTCAGTGCAGTCCATGGAATTGGGGCAAAATATACAGCAATGTCCATTACGGTGGTCTCCACCTAATGGGGTAGGCATTTGCAAGCCATTTTTTTCTTTACCCATTTAGCAGGAGTACCATATTACTTATATGGAGAAAATTTCAATGAGAAACATAAGAAATGTTTTGCTAAATGTTAACCATTTACATGTAACAGGAGTTCTCCATTATCTGGAGACCACTGTATAACTTTAGTACACTGAAGACCAACTCATCTTTATGATCTTTCAATAATTTTTGATGGGGTGAACATACATGTATGACTTTAACCCCATTCAGATAGCCCACATTCGCTATAGTCAATGGGTGAAAACGGGAATGGTCACTCAATGATATTCACTTTTTAAAAGCACTTAATGATCGTTTTGAACTACATTTTTTTTCAGGGCTACATTTTTAGACCTTATCAGAAACACTGGTAGCATGGGGACTCATGTAGCTCAGATTTTTAAGATTAGAAACATTGTTATACGATGCGGCTGCCTCAAGTATATGTACATGTACGGCTATCCCGTATGCATGCAGGCTTTCCTGCTTGACAGGATTACAAGTACAGGTGTACAGTATAATGCACCCTGAACAGTATAGGCTACATAGCAGAAGAGACATGCCTGGACAGCGACACCCTTTTCTAGTCCGGTCTGGAACCGGAACTACAAGGCAGGCAGGGGCCGGAAGCAGGCCTACAATTCAAAGTCAAAGCACAGACGCTCAGCCTCGCAAAGCTTCCTGTCAGGCTCAGATAATGATTAATACGTGCCTCGACAGACAAATAAAAAAATATAGCTAAAACACAGTTAAAGGCAATATTTTGTTTCGGACTTTGAGTATATACTGAAAAAAGAGGCCTATATGTTTTCATTTTTCTTGGGGGGGGGGTAGGGGGAGATCAATTTCATATTTCTTTTTCATTGTGTGAATTTAAGTCATTTTTATGTACTACAGTAGAATGCTGAGCAGTAGCACTGTATTTTTATCGACAGACAAGTAAAATTACAGTTTTGAAAGGCAGTTTTCTAGTTTGGGACTTGGTATATTTTTTTATTTTTTATTTATTTATTTATTTTTTTATTTATATTTTTTTTTGGGGGGGGGGTTTGGTATATTCTTGATTTGTGTGTGTGTGTGTGTTTTTTTTTGTTGTGTGTGTGTGTGCGCACGCGACACGCGACACGCGTGTGTGTGTGTGTGTGTGTGGAAGGGATTCACAACTTGTGTGTACTGTACATGTGGTTATGGAGAACAATATGTACATGTATCTGATATGGCTTTTATGTTGTCAATCTTTGCAAGGGTAAATGTGAGCTAGAACACAGTTCCTCCTCTTACATGTAGATCGATTTGGATGAAGATAAAGATTTGTGTGCATGCTGTAAATGCATACATGTATCTAGACTTGTGTGCGTGGTACAGTAGAGGGTGCAAGGCATACAATTTTACAAGTACATAACTTCTAAATTGTAAAATACTGTCAAGTATGGGAATGTGTATTGGTATGAACCAAATGTTATGTGACAGCCAGTCCAGCTAACAGTATGCACCCACTGTCAGTACATTGAAGTGTTGGATACAGTAGGTCTGTAGAGTATATCCAGTGGATATTCCCTCAGACAACTTGTGTGAGTCATTTTGGTAAGTTGACAGATAAGGTTTTTAAAGTGACTGTACATTATCCCCATCCTTTCACTGTACACGCAGTCACGCACAGTGTGTACACTGCAGGCACATATGCAGGAATTTTCAACGGGAGATATTCATTTGTGTCCAAAAGCCAACTGAAAATTTACAATTAGTTCCGTCTATTCCGGAAATTTGAAACAACCCCTTTTTTAAAAAAAAAGGTATTTTCTGGAAAAAGGGGAGTGTTTGAACACCCCAAAATACCCCACGTGTTACAAACTTGCACAATATGTGGAATTGATTGGAAAACACCATTAAATAGAATCACATACCGGCGAATGTTTTATTTGTTTGATACGAGATTCGCCTGTACGTAATGTCACCGGCGATATACATATGTAAATGTACAGTCAGTGTACATGTAGATGTAACATTCATACAATGTAGATCCATTGCATAATAAAGTTACCAGTAAAATGCAGATGCAGCAAACAGATATGGTATGTGACCCCAAAGAAACAATTTTCAAGGCAAAGGGCCTTGTGAGAAAAATGAATCAAATTTTTATAGCCATACAAAATCTGTTGCAGTTCCAACCAGAATGTGAGCTATTCGCCCCTCCACCCATCATTAAAAAGAAATAAAAATATCATCTGTCCTGCAACACACCCACTCCAACTCTCCCATTTCAGTTAAATACCATTCTTCAAAGTAACAAGTGTTGGCATACATTGAGGCCTATATACAGGATTAAATGTAAGTGCCTGCCACCCAGCTCCTTTATGACAAAGCAAACAGTTGACATTACAGTCCCTGTTGACACACTCAATCATTTTATCAGTTCTTGGAGTGTTTGCCAGTTGAATTTGAAGTTGGTCTGCCCTAACCTTGATGTTTGTCAAGCTCAATAGACAACATTCTTGAGCTATTTAAGATATTTGCTGATTGGTATGCTGGATGTGGGAGTATGTTACAGGTTACAGCAGGTCTGATAACCTGAGCAGGGAGGTGGGAGGGACCTCCCTGACCTGAGTAATTAAAATCACAGTAGGTGTGTCTACACCTACCGAAACTTCGCGAAATTTAACTTCCCGATAATTTGCAGTGTACATGTAAATGCAAACTTCGTGAAATTATACCTGCGAAATTTCCCACGAAAAATCCTGCTCATGGGATAGGATTTTTCTCGGACATCGCGAAATGTCACGCGACATTTGCAGTGTAGACGCAAACTTCGCAAAGTTTCGTGGGGTGTAGTATCCCATTGACCATTTCCAGTTTGAAACGCTGGCTGTATGAAAGCAGCAGCTGGTAGTCGCTCTGCCTAATATGTGCATTGCATGTACATGTAAATGAATTGTGTCTGAACTTGTGAACAATTGTGATTTTCACTGGAATTTGCAGGAAAACCCAATTCTTTGGGGCGACCATTTCCTTCAGAATCACCCTCAGATTTGCTATGAAAAATTTCACATTTTTTTTTTATTATGGCGTATTGAAACAAAAATGAATTAAATGGCTGGTTTTATGGATGAAGCACTGGCTAAAACATTAGCAATCTTTCATTGCATTCTACAAATTCTGATGTGCAACGAAAAAGTAGCCCCAGTGGTTGAAAAATAGCCCCCCCCCCCAATTCAAAAATAGCCCAAGGCTCTAATAAAAATCGCCCTTAAAAAATAGAAATTAATTCCTACCCTGGTATAAATCCATTTATGTCTTCACTTGAATTTCGAATGTACAAAGCCTGGATACTGAAGGAGTAAGGCCTACTACAGGCAGAAAGTTGCTGTAATGAGTTCAACCATGGAGGTACCTGTACTTTGGCAATCTTACACTATTACAGTGTTCACAGAACACCATATTAGAATTGGAAACAGCAAAGTCCTGCAGACCTGCACTTCCTTAATTTTACATCCTACATGTTTTCAAATTAATGTTACTTATTTGCTACCTCTAGGGGCTGATGTGTTTGCACACTGACTCTGCAAATATGTAGAGTAGTTCATTAGGGTATTACTGCGTAATAGACATGTGCCAGTGTGCCTGTTCTAGTTACATGTAATTACAATTTTGTTTTCAAATTCATCAGAATCTACATGTAGACCCTCAAAATTGTTTCCCATTGAAATTGACAATATCCAGTCCCCCACTTTAATAAAAAGGTTGTGAACTAAAAGTTTGGCACTGGTGTAGTTCTACTGCACTTACTGTATTTTGTCATTATGAAGGCCTACAGTAAAACCTGCACTTTTCAATAGAAAACTTTTGGTAATTAGTATTAATACAGACTCAGTCAGTATCAAAAAATGATTCACAAACGCAGCTTTGTGATGATACCAAAGTTATTACAGGGAGACTTGAAGAATCTAAATAACAACCAACCAATTATATGTATTTAGTATCATATCATGGTGAATCTATTTGTGTAAAGTTCAAACGTGGCAAAAGTTTAAATCTCCAGAAAGAACGTGATAGTTTTAATTTCAAGAAAAATCTAACTCACAAACTGGCCGTCAAGTTTGGATGGAAAATTCAGAATCTCAGAATCACATGTCTACATATTGGATTACATTTGTTGAATTGAAACTGAAGGTTACATACTTAAAGGTATTGGCTAACATTTACCACAGTTAAAAATATCTGAGCTACATGTACATGATTCCCCATGCTACCATTGTCTTTGATAAGGTCTAAAAATGACACCCTGAAAAATTGTATTTCAAAATGATTATTTAGTGCTTTAAAAAAGTGAAAATGGTAAGTTGATCGGATTCACCTGCCCATTTTCTCCCTTAGACTTACTGTGTGTACACCTAGGCTATTTAAACTCGCCCGAGTTTTAATTGTTTATTCATGCATAACTTGCCATTGGCAGTGTAACTTTCCAAACTTTTGTATTCTAGGGTGTTTATTTGTTCATATGAACACTACTATGTAGTTCAGATATCAAAATTTGACAACTTTTAAAATTGAAGCTCCACAATGTTAGCCTATCACTTTAATGCAAAGTCTGTAGAATAGTACAAGTGTATTGTGAATTCATGATTAGAAAACCATTTCCTTTCAGGTGTAGCTTTGACTGCAATTTTCTCATTTCAAGATCAAGTGGCAGTGGAGAACATGTAATTCATATTCCAGACGACATGTACCTCACTCTCTTTACACTGATTTCATAATGATTTTACTGCGTATGCATTCTGAGACAAAAATAGTGTGTGTATGCTTTGAACATGTGTCTTTGAGTCTTGAGCTTACATGTAGATTTAAATGAGAGAAAAAATTGAGTTAATACATGCCTTTAAAATCCTGTTCTGTACCATATTTTAAAGGCATTGTATGAAAATATTTCCATTGCAAAATGTGAGCTACATGTACATGATTCCCATGCTACTATTGTCTTTGACAAAGTCTAAAAACAAAGCCGTGAAAAAAATTACAGTTCAAAATCAGTATTTAGTGCTTAAAAAAAGAAAAATCATTGAGAGACCATTCCTGTTTTCCCCCATAGACTTCTGTGTTGGAGAAATTCCATCGGCCGAGAATAATTCATGTGCCAATTTTTATCTGTACAAGTAACAGCATTTCTGTCTGGACTTTTGTGTTTTACATGTAGGGTGTTTATTTGTCCATTCAAACACTGTCAGATATGTCAGATAGTGAAGTTTGACAATGTTTTAAATAGATCTTCCACAATGTTATTTAGTGTCTATAATACATTGCAAAATATTCTTCAGATATTTCTCAAACGCCATCTGTCACTTTCTACAAATTGAAATACACTGTCACTGTTTTGGACCTTGTATAGTCTAGATCTGGACGTTAGTAGTTATTGTTAGGAAAACCCTACACTCATACATCGCATATAACTCACACACCGATATTGGCCTGGACGCTGTCTTGAAGTGACAAGACGGCGTCCAGGCATACATCGGTGTGTGAGTTATATGCGATGTATGAGTGTAGGGTTTTCCGAACAATAACAACTAACGTCCAGATCTAGATCTAGACAGCACCTTGAACAGTAACACGTAAGTTCCCCTCCCCCATAACCCATGTCAATACTGAGACCCATATTTGTGGTTCTGCGCTTTATCTTGGGATTGGCTTGCATCTACCCCATCTAATAATATGCTAAGTAAGAAAAATAATCAGTTATTAAATGAACAGGTGCTACAGATGCGCATAAGAATATTTATTTTGTTATGAATTTCTAAATGACATTTAACCTAGAATATCATTGAACTTATCAAATTGGCAACCGCTGTTTTCCTGTATGATACTTTGGTGTCCACCCTTTGTTGGTGGGCTGATATATTGACTGATTTGAGAACGCTACGTGTCTTTTTTATGGTCGTTAAAAGTGAAATTTTATTCAATAAACAAAATTATTTTAGTCTTAAATTTCACAAGAAAAATAAGATTTAAAATTTCATCAATAAATAATAATTCTTCAATTAGCGATGTTTGACACATCATGTTACCCGTTATACTATATTGATATTCAGTAATGTGCCAATTTGAATGAGGCAAGCAAATTGGTAGTGATTATTTTACTCTAGACAGGCTCTAGTATGAATGAGTTAAAGGTTAGTGACATTGATTGGAATACCTTGAAAATGCCTGAACAACCAAGATCAGTCTTAATATATCGAACTAAGCACAGCTGGAGTAGATCCCAGCTGGAAGGATTTGTTGTAATCTGTTTTACTTAAGGAGATCACTATCATGAACATACACCCTATTGTAGATTCTATCATGCCCTGCAAGATATAACAAGGCCATAAACAACACACAACTTTGCCTGCCAGGAGGTCATCTTGACATTAGTTATTTTGAAATGAGCCATGTTTGAACACAAGCCCCAGAGAATTTTTCACGCACGAATCTTGTATATGATCTAATAGCCTCCTAAGAGGATAGTTTAGGACTTAACGTTGACGACTAGGGCGACCGCCCAACTTGTCATTACCTTTAAGTTGTAGGTACGCAGGTAACAGTTGTGAATCGGGGAGGCCTGGAGTAGCGCCAGTGACAAATTCGCTAGGGAAGCAGAGTTGATCTGCTAGTACTGGTGAACACATATTATAGGCTAAAGTGTTTGGTTCATTGAGACATGTTTCCAGGAGGTCCATCCATAAATGCTTGTGAGGCTACGGCAAACATGGATTTGAATGAACTCGCGTCAGACGACCAATCCCGTCATAATGTACAGTCTGTGCACTTGTTTCATGGGAGGCTGACATTCACATGTGCGAGCTCGGGAGCGTCAAATCAATTTTGGCTTACAGGTACATCAGGGCATATGACTCTGTACATGTAGTTACCAAAAATAATTGAATT
>JZLH01S0632952.1:12536-24471 GCA_001188425.1 Eucidaris tribuloides | reverse complement strand
CAACACAAGTGTCTTTTATCTCTTCTCATAATCATGCCAATGCCGTTTCATATACCACAATTAATTGCATCAGTGGTTGGTATGAAAAAAAAAAACGATTAAAACTAGGCCTTATATCTATTTGCTACTTTCTTAACTCTTATCTTCGCGGAGCCAATATAGCAGTCTCTGCTAATTGAACACCTTGGCCAAATGTACTGCCAGTGTAGAAAATGACACAGATCGGCTGAGTATTTCCTAAATCGGCAAATTGACTTTAGTAAGTAAGTAAGTTACAGAAGTAAAGAGAACATTTTGGAAAGCAAAAATTTATCGTTTAAACTGGACACATATTATGCATTCGTATTAAATATTTTTCGAGAAGCGGGGTATTAGTTGTCTTCCAGAATAATTGCATAACGGCCATTATTCCCCTTCATCATGACGGCAACCAACAGCGTGCCCAGTAATTGTCTCATTCCAGAGTTCCATGGCGACAAACTAGCGTCAAATTCTACCACTTTATAACATCTACGTTTAAGATGAACCTGCATAAATAATGGTATTTTAGACACCTATTTATCCTTTGAAGTCAATTCCAAATGAACAGTAATTGCTATTAAATATAACCCTTTGTGGATGTTAAGTCCTATTATCTGGCTGACTGTTACTATCTGAATGTGGACACTTATTGCATTTGTCCGTGAATAGTCAGATGATAGGCTACTGAGCCTTTATTACTCGTTCATCGGCTGTTTGAAGTACATGTTTGTTACTCGAAAAGCAGAAACACTGGCGGAGAGCTATCGTCCAGACCTTATACCTTCTTCTCGAATTGAAAGCGTCTCCTCACACTCTAAACGTTCACCCTAATATTGAAATCTCTCTGTCAGAAATGTATTTTCGAACAGAATAGATGGGTGGAAAATATATTCTACGAAAGTCGTATTTGATATTAATGGAATTGGTCTGGTGATATACAGTAATGTTAATGTATTCCTGGTCTTTTTGCATGTGGGCGCTGATGTATGTGCTGTCTTTGTGGTGTGTGCGTGCATGCGTGTGTGCTGTGTGAGTGAGTGCGTGTGTGTGTGTGTGATCTTGTGTGTGTATGCATTGTGTGTGTTGTGTGTGGTGTGTGTGTGTGTTGTGGTGTGTGTGTGTGTGTGTGTGGTGTGTGTGTAGTGTGTGTGGTTGTGGAATTGCTGTGTGTGTGTGTGTCGTGCGCCGCGCGTCGTGCGTGGGAGGGCGGTCAATTGCCTGCCTATTGACACCCCCCTCCCTCCCCGTACATGTGGACTACCGTTCTTGTGTGGCTGCAGAGTATGGTTCAAAGAAATATGTATTGAACAAAGACAAACCTGGGGCTGTTTCATACACGCTAGCTTTCGCTAAAGTTACGCATGTCTGTACGCAATGACGGCAACATGTTTTTGGTGCTACACTAAAATCACCAATTATTTCTTAAATCATTAGCACTAGAGCCTCGATCACCAGTCGTTCGTACAGTCTGCGTAAGTGTAGAAAGTTTCAACCCCTATGTTATATCCACCAATAAGATAATCCTGCTTACTTCAGTCACGATTCTGCTGCTTATGTTCTACTTGCTTACCCATAAAGCTGGTTTGCCTAAAGTGTGTTAATGGGGCGTGCTTGCTGCTCTAATTGCGTTGCCTCATATAAGACTGGATAAAGGAAAGTTGCATAATTGAGAAATCCTCTTTTGTGGTTGTTTTCTAAAAATTGCTTTTTCCTTAAATTAATCGGCGAAGGTAAGATAACGTCTTCAATTCATTTACTGATGTAAAGATTTCAGTTATTCTAATCTGATATTTGAAATATTGCTTTAAGATTTCTCATACAGGCATGCAAAGACACCTCACCTCTACTTTAATTACATAAGTATAAATCAAGTTGTTCAAATATGAATATGAGGCAATATATACCACCTATACAAAAGCTTTCAGGACGACGTGAGGGCAATTAATAGACAGAGATTACGACAAGGAGTAGGTTTTAGGGAGGAGATTTGAATGTGTCCAGACAAGGGAGCTTCACAAATGTGAAAGGGAGCTGGTCCCAAAGAACAAGAGCCAAGAAAAGAGAAGTCACGATCGCACCCATATTTTGACATAGTTCGAGGTCCGGAAAACAACTTGAGATGACCTGTGAAAGAGAACGAAGTCGTCTGGAAGTGAACGAAGGATAAAAGGTCCTGATATCAGGTTGAGCTCTCGACATGGCCTCGTCCTCTTAGGCCCGGCCTCGAGGCCAAATCCTGGCCTTGCGCCTCGTTCCTTACCTCGGAGAAAAATCCTCGGCCTCGTCCTTGGACACTGCGTCAATCCTCGGAATCCTCAGAGCGAGCCGGCCGAGGCCGGGCCGAGGCCGGGTAAAATCCGCGAGGTAAAATGCATATGCTGAGCACTATCTATATTGGGTGCGTTGCTTAACAGTTTGAAATTTCCGTATCTGCCTTGACATTCATTTTGCTTCACCAGTGTATTGAGAAACTGAAATCGAATAGGCCTTATTTTTTTTAATCTTTGAAGAGCCACGGATCTACGATTACGTCTGACCATTATGCCACCTGTGGAAATGCGAATCTGATTGAGTGATATGATATATGCATGAAACCCAAACCCTAAGGTAAGCCAAAAAAGATCTTGGTGAATTTGCTAAAAAGTACAGTTTGTCGAAAATAATCGCGATTCCAAAAAAAATAAATACATTTCGAAATTTTCAATATTGTAACGAAATATTTCGTCATACAAAAATCTGTCTGCAAAGCCACTCATTAGGATTGCGATATCATTGATATGAACACCTTACCAGCAGTACAGATGCAGGGCGTCTGATCTAGCACTGAAGAGTGAAAGTGCCACTGCTAATCATGATAGTGTGGAAGATATGAAGATTATGTCTGCTAAACATCACAACTGATCCTATTGTTAATTTAATAACATATTTTGTTTGTATACTCTTTGTTTTGTCAGTCTGTGCACTTAAATGCGGCTGCTTGTGATTGCTGCATGCCAGTGTGAAAAATAGTACTGTTTACTAGGTGTTAATAAATATATTTGTTAATTTGAAAAATTAATAACCACAAAACTGTAACAACAGCATTATACTGGCCATTAAGTATAGTTACAGCAGAAATAGTAAACATTTTTTAATTTGAAAGGGGTTTGAATATATATCAATAATCAGTTTAATGTAATTCATGCTTGTTTAAAAGTTAGGCGTTCAGATTTTGCTCAAATATCAAACCCTGTACCAAAATTGAAACTGTACAGAATCAAATCGGTGTGTGTGAGAGTGTGTGTTTAGTCCGCACACAATAGTTATAGACGAATGGCGTGTGAACAGCGCACGTAGAAACATTGGTATTCCAATCTCTCACTACAAGCCAAGGGCCTATAAATGCTTTATTATATTCATTTGATAAGTAGCCTGCTAGACTTTATTCACATATCCATAGCCATTGCTCTAATGCCCTATTGTTGGGACCAGACACACACCCTCACACACACCATTCGATTTTCTGCTACAGTTTCAATTTCGTACAGGGGCGGTTGGATTTCGAGCAAAATCTGAACCCTAACTTTTTTAAAAAAACATGAATTACATAAATAACTATTATTGATATCGTCTTCAAACACCTAAAAACAAAAAATGTTCACTATTATGCTTAACTAATAACATCAATGCCGGTAATAATCTGTTGTAACAATTTTTGTTTTAAATTTTCAAATTACAAATATTATTTTTAACACCTATTTTACGGCTAAAACATGACAAACTGCTACTTACAGTGTATTGTTACTTCATTAACAGATTTTCTTTGTCTTGTGAGTGTATCAACTGCGGCACTATACAGGGGATGGGTGTGGGTTTTCAAATAAGGCATAGTCATACATTGAATAAGACAAGGACACAATATTTCACAAATGAGAATGAGAGAGATCCAGTAGTTTCTATGAATATAAGTGTATACGTGTGTTGTATGGAGAGTTTGGGTCATTAACATGATGGAAAACTTTAGTAGAGAAACATGAAATGACCATATTTCTTTTGAGATTGTGCTGATCCTGCTTTGCCATAAATGTCTGCTTCGGGCCGGCCTCGCCCCAAAAATCTGCCTCGGTCCGCCTCGGCCCCTCTCGCTGGCCTTGTCTTGTCCTGGAGAAAAATCCTTGGCCCTCGTCCTCGTCCTCGGCCTTTTTAACCCCCGGCCTTGCCTCGTCTTGACCTCGCGAGAGAAAAAATCGCTTAGCCTCGTCCTTCTGACCTCGGCTGAGCGGCCCTCGGATACAACACTGCCGAATATACCCAAAGAGCTAGTTCGGCCATTATGGTATGACGACGACATCATTAATAAGACCTTTTTCGCTCTTTCTAGATCACTCCTCATTGCTTGTTGATAAACATTTATTCATTTTCTAATATGATTATGTAACTCGCATTTGGTTATTTGTTAAATGTTTTTATCATGATGAGATGGAAATAAATCTGAATTTGAATTTGAATTTGAATTTAAAATGTTCTCTTTATGGAAGCAATTTGATAATTATATCAGATCTGGAATAACTCAGTACAGATCATCAAACAACACACAATCGAATAGTGCCGTGTTAATTCGTGCGAATTCTAAACTTCCCGCTACTATACACCCGTACTGCTTCGTGAATCACATTCATGTATGGCGAAATGAACCACAGACTGCTTGTCAAACGCATATTCATTGCTATTATACATGGAGATGTTACCTAATTCACAATTAATACATTCACCTCATCCTATTTGATGAGTGGTGAATTTGTATCTTACTGGGGTCATACACTCTTTACACAATGCTCCTTACTTTCTTGACTCATACACTTCGTTGATTTAATATAAAAGTACTGACAGCATGTTTACGTTCCTGCGTCCACACTTCACCTCAGATACCAGTAGCATATGAGCTTGAGGTAACTTGCTTATACGCCTTAGATGTCGGGACTGGGGCCTTCATGGTCTCCAGCTTCCCTCTTCCCTCTCCCTCCCACCCCCCGCCACCCCCCTCCCCATTCCGACCAATCATTGCGGGCTCAATTACGAGATCCCTCATCATACTTTTACGGGCGACAAAAACACACCTATGCTTATTTCCTGTTAGAATCAGAGACCGTTTATTACTTTGCCTTATTATTTAAACGCATTTGCAATTGTTATTGTAGTTGTTAATCCAGGTGACCTTATTCTTCAGTTTTTCGCCATTCCTTCCCTCAAAATCTTCGAATGCTGCGTTATTTGATTATAAAATGTTACGCAATGTGCAAGTTGTGTATTTGGAATCCCACCATGATTTACGCAATGTGGTTCCAGGCCGTCTGAACAAAAGTAGTAATAAGACAAAACAAAGCAGATAAAAAGGTCGAAAGGTTTTTAGAGATGAGAGTATCTGGCAGCTATATTTTTGTACAGTATATGTAATTGTTAAAACCGTTTACAGAATAATGTTGATTAAATTGTTGGGGTCTAATAACTCACACGGAATAAACCGTACATGCCTAATTTGGCTCTTCTTTCATTCTTATCATTCTCCTCCCTCCTTTTCCTTCTCCTGATCCTCGTCTTTCTCTCTTCTTCTTCTTCTTCTTCTCTTCTTTCTTCTTCTTCTTCTTCTTCTTCTTCTTCTTCTTCCTTGTTGTTTCTTCTTCTTCTTCTGCTTCTTCTCTTCTTCTTCTCTTTTAAATTTTTCTCCATCTTTTCCTCTTTCTCCTGTTTTCTATTTTTCTCCATTCATATTTATTTATAGTACCATAATCTATAAACCCAAATCTTGTGTGCTTCACATGGTTCCGCCATCACACAAATGCAACGTTTTGGGATATTAATTTTATCCATTTATTTAATATTTGTAACATTAACACTTTTGTTGATTTATGTACGCCAAAAATAAATAAAATACGTGTTACATGTAACTAATCTTATGAAAGAACTTAATCTGCCGAAAATGTCAACATCAACTGCCTTCAAACTCTGTAGACATGGTGTCTGCGTGTCTATCTAAACCAGCATTAATAGTGCAAAATGCCATCCCTGGATATAATATAGCCTATATATAAAAAGATCAGGCGTCATTTCACTGTTAACCAGGACAGATTTTATAAAGATTATCAAATAAAAATGCAAACTTATAGCGACAAGAATTTTTTTTAAAACGCTGAACGCCGGATGTCTGCCATGCTACACGACGTAATCCCGGAATAATATACTAAATCCCTGCTTTGTGTGAAGGTTCGGGTTTTACAAACCCACTTTTAAGGGTAGAAATAATTCAGAACGAACCGCAGTTAAGTGAATATTTTTAAAAGGAATACAGTGCAAAATTACAACATACAGCTAATAACAGAATATAATAAATATGTTTTATAAAACGTATTGATGCAGACTTTATCTTCTCTTTTTTTTAATATTGCCAGTCGTGTGGTTCTTTAGAGAAATCTCGGCGCATGACGCCGAGCAACCTATCCTTCCTCCAACGTTATAGCTAAACCGAAATCAATGCATTAACTAATACAGCTGTGTGTTTTAAAATACAGAGATGAACACGAAGAATAAAACATTCTTCATATCTTTCATTAGCATTATATACAGAAATTCAAAGCACATAACCTAACTGTTTCATTAAAACATCTGTTCACACTCCGCTTATTGTAATGAAAAAAAAATATATATATATATATACAAACTGTAGAATTAAATTCATAAAACGAAAAAAAAATACCTTGAAAATGGTTTCCAATATTGTGATAAAGATGCAATTTAGTGGATAATTTAAGCTGCAACTCACCTTCTCAATTTTCCCTTACACTTCCCCACATAGTAACGTACGCTATCCACATCTTCATCCCATTCTTATAAAAAGTATACTTACATTTTTTTTACCTCACAACAAACATATTATTGCACTAATAACACATACATACTCACCCATACAATATCCATAGATACAATCCGCGACACACACACACATATTTACACAGGATACTTGTGGGGTATTGATGTTGTCGTCATGTATGAGTGTTTGATCTGATTCGATATACTTTGTGGGGAACATATCATAGCAACATGTACAATTTTGGGTCCCCAAAGTATGTCTGTGTGAGAAGAGTTGTGCCTAGTTAAGCAGAAATCCGTAAATACGTCGTCCAGGGCTACTCTTACAGAATGTCGTCATATGATGTTTTAGCGCACTAACCCTCCCTAGTCAAAGTTATCGCAAAAACTACACTATAATGCATGCATTTTGAGTTGAAGGGGTCTTTCTATAATGATTCCTAATGAAGTTTATAATTGGAAAATAACAAATTAATTTAAAGAAATCAATGAACAATCCTTTTTCCCTTCTTCTCCAAGGGTGGAGAGATTATCAAATGCAGGCGCCACCCCACGGCGGGCTGGAAAAAAATTTAACATTTGTTCGCCTCCCTGTAGGGGTGGGGTTAATTCACACTAGCATCAGTATTGTTTCATATTTTCCCGTGAAACGGTCGATGGCTTGGAAAGACTTCCAGCAAACAAAAACTGCAATGTGTTCCTTTGACGCGGTCTCAGAAAGAAGACACCACGCCGCAAAGACGACGAAAGCGCATCCTATCTTCATAAGATAGTGATAAGAAGGATAAGGCATCGTGGTCACGTGACCACGATACAACATGGACGTGTGAATTAACACGATAGTGTGAATTAACACGATAGTGTTAACACGATAGTGTTAATTCACACTAGCATCGTAATTCGGTTTCATATTTCCCGTGAAACAGTTTTGATGGATTGGAAAGACTTCCAACAAACAAAAAATGCCGATGTGTTCCTCTTACACGGTCTCAGAAAGAAGACCCCACGCCGTAAAGACGAAAGCGCCTCCTATCTTCATAAGATTCAGAAAAGGACCTCCTCAAGTTGTAATTTCTTATTCTTTCTCAATTCTAAAGGCGGTTTATTAGTGCAAACATCCTTAAAATTGCTGTGATGCGACTTTTTATTACATTTGATATAATAATGTGGAGAGAAGGCCATCATCTGTATATTAGTAGCCTTATCCTTCTTATCACTATCTTATGAAGATAGGATGCGCTTTCGTCTTTGCGGCGTGGTGTCTTCTTTCTGAGACCGCGTCAAAGGAACACATTGGCAGTTTTTGTTTGCTGGAAGTCTTTCCAAGCCATCGAAACCGTTTCACGGGAAATATGAAACCAAATTACGATGCTAGTGTGAATTAACCTCCCACCCCTACAGGGAGGCGAACAAATGTTAAATTTTGTGTTCCAGCCCCTCTGCCGTGGGGTGCGCCTGCATTTGATAATCTCTCCGCCTTGGAGAAGGAACGAAAAGGATTGTCCATTGATATCTTTTTAAATAATTTGTTATTTTCCAATTATAAACTTCATTAGGATATCATTATAGAAAGACCCCTTCAACTCAAAATGCATGCATTATAGTGTATGTTGCGATACTTTTGACTAGGGAGGGTAGTGGCCTAAAACATCATATGACGACATTCTGTAAGAGTAGCCCTGACGACGTATTTACGGATTTCTGCTTAACTAAGCACAACTCTTCTCACACAGACATACTTTGGGGACCCAAAATTGTACATGGTTCTATGATATGTTCCCCACAAAGTATATCAAGATTCAAACACTCATACATGCACTGACAAACATCAATACCCCACAAGTATCCCTGTGTAAATATGTGTGTGTGTGTCCGGATGTGTATCTATGGATATTGTATGGGTGAGTATGTATGTGTATTAGTGCAATAAATGTTTGTTGTGAGGTAAAAAAACTGTAAGTATACATTTTATAAGAATGGATGAAGATGTGGATAGCGTACGTTACTATGTGGGGAAGTGTAAGGGAAAATTGAGAAGGTGAGTTGCAGCTTAAATTATCCCACTAAATTGCATCTTTATCACAATATTGGAAACCATTTCAAGGTATTTTTTTTTCGTTTATGATTATTCAGTTTGTATATATATATATATATTTTTTTTTCATTACAATAAGCGGAGTGTGAACAGATGTTTTAATGAAACAGTTAGGTTTATGTGCTTTGATTTCTGTAATAATGCTAATGAAAAATATGAAGAATGTTTTATTCTTTGTTCATCTCTGTATTTTAAAAACACACAGCTGTATTAGTTAATGCATTGATTTCGGTTTAGCTATAACGGTGGAGGAAGGAATAGGGTTGCTCGCGGTCACTCGCCGAGATTTCTCTAAAGAACCCACACGACTGCAATATTAAAAAAAAGAAAGATAAAGTCTGCATCAATACGTTTTATAAAACATATTTAATATATTCTGTTATTAGCATGTTTGTATATTTTGCACTGTATTCCTTTTAATGAAATATTCACTTAACTGCGGTTCTTCTGAATTATTTCTACCTTATAAAGTGGGTTTGTAAAACCCGAACCTTCGACACAAAGCAGGGATTTAGTATATTATCCCCGGGATTACTGTCGTGTAGACATGGCAGACATCCGGGCGTTCAGCGTTTTTTGAAAAAAATTCTTGTCCTATAAGTTTGCATCTTTTATTTGATAATTTTATAAAATCCCTGTCTGGTAACAGTGAAATGACGCCTGATCTTTTTATATATAGGCTATATATATATCCAGGGATGCATTTTGCACTATTAATGCTGGTTTACAGTACACGCAGACACCATGTCTACAGAGTTTGAAGCCAGTTGATGTTGACATTTTCGGCAGATTAAGTTTCTTTCATAAGATTTAGTTACATGTAACACGATTTTATTTATTTTTGCGTACATAAAAACAACAAAGTGTAATGTTACAAATATTAAAATATGGATAAAAATTAATATCCGCAAAACGTTGCATTTGTGTGATGGCGGAACCATGTGAAGCACCAAAGTTGGGTTTTATAGATTATGGTACCATAAATAAATATGAATGGAGAAAAATAGAAAACAGGAGGAAGAGGGAAAAGATGGAGAAAAATTTAAAAGAGAAGAAGAAGAAGAAGAAGAAGAAGAAGAAGGAGAAGAAGAAGAAGAAGAAGAAGAAGAAGAAGAAGAAGAAGAAGAGGAGAAAGACGAGGATCAGGAGAAGGAAAAGGAGGGGAGGAGAATGATAAGAATGAAAGAAGAGCAAATTAGGCATGTACGGTTTATTCCGTGTGAGTTATTAGACACCAATTTAATCAACATTATTCTGTAAACGGTTTAACAATTACATATACTGTACAAAATATAGCTTGCAGATACTCTCATCTCTAAAAACCTTTCGACCTTTTTATCTGCTTTGTTTTGTCTTATTACTACTTTGTTCAACGCCTGGAACCACCATTGCGTAAATCATGGTGGAGTCCACCAATACACAACTTGCATTGGTAACATTTTATAATCAAATAAACGCAGCATTCGAAGATTTTGAGGGAGGAATGGGCGGAAACTGAACGAAAAGGTCACCTGGATTAACAACACAATAACAAATGCAAATCGTTTAAATAATCAGGCAAAGTAATAAACGGTCTCTGATTCTACAGGAAATAAGCATAGGTGTGTTTTTGTCGCCGTAAAAGTATGATGAGGGATCTCGATAATTGAGCCCGCAATGATTGGTCGGAATGGGGAGGGGGGGGGGGAGGGAGAGGGAAGAGGGGAGCTGGAGACCATGAAGGCCCCAGTCCCGACATCTAGGCGTATAAGCAAGTTACCTCAAGCTCATATGCTACTGGTATCTGATGTGAAGTGTGGACCAGGAACGTAACATGCTGTCAGTACTTTTAATTAAACAACGAAGTGTATGAGTCAAGAAAGTAAGGAGCATTGTGTAAAGAGTGTATGACCCCAGTAAGTACAAATTCACCACTCATCAAATAAGGATGAGGTGAATGTATTAATTGTGAATTAGGTAACATCTCCCATGTATAAGTAGCAATGAATATGCGTTTGACAAGCAGTCTGTGGTTCATTTCGCCATACATGAATGTGATTCACGAAGCAGTACGGGTGTATAGTCAGCGGGAAAGCTGGTAGAATTCCACGATACGGCCTATTCATTGTGTGTGTTTGTGATCTGTACTGGTTATTCCCAGATCCTGTATATTAATTATCAAATTGCTTCCATAAAGAGAACATTTTAAAATTCAAATTCAAATTCAAATTCAGATTTATTTCATTCATCATCATAAAAACATTTAACAAATACACAAATGCATGTTACATTAATCATATTAGAAAATGAATAAATGTTTAAAAACAATGAGGAGTGATCTAGAAAGAGCGAAAAGGTCTTATTAATGATGTCGTCGTCATACCTAATGCCGAACTAGCTCCTTTGTATATTCAGCAGTGGATCTCGAATAATTGACCCCAATGATTGGTCGGAATGAGGGAGGGGGGGGGAGGAGAGAGGAAGAGGAGGCTGGAGACCATGAAGGCCCCAGTCCCGAATCTAGGCGTAATAAAGCAAGTTACCTCAAGCTCATATGCTACTGGTATCTGACGTGAAGTGTGGACCAGGAACGTAACATGCTGTCAGTACTTTTAATTAAAAACGAAGTGTATGAGTCAAGAAAGTAAGGAGGCATTGTGTAAAGAGTGTATGACCCCAGTAAGTACAAATTCACCACTCATCAAATAAGGATGAGGTGAATGTATTAATTGTGAATTAGGTAACATCTCCCATGTATAATAGCAATGAATATGCGTTTGACAAGCAGTCTGTGGTTCATTTCGCATACATGAATGTGATTCACGAAGCAGTCGGGTGTATAGTCAGCGGAAGCTGGTAAGAATTCCACGATAACGGCCTATTCATTGTGTGTGTGTGATCTGTACTGGTTATTCCGAGATCCTGTATATTAATTATCAAATTGCTTCCATAAAGAGAACATTTTAAAATTCAATTCAAATTCAAGACTTTATATTG
>JZLH01S0632951.1:62230-81681 GCA_001188425.1 Eucidaris tribuloides | reverse complement strand
AACTGTCACTACCAAAAATCCTAATTGAAGATAGTTCTCTTCTCTTCTTCTTGCTTTACACAATGGCAGCCCCCGAAGTTGTACTGGAGGCCGCCATTTTGTGGTCACCCGACACATTAATTACGTGGTAATTTGGTGGAATGGACTTGTCGGTGTTGCAATAAGATAACAGTAGCGTTTATCGATTTTTGCAATAAAACACGAATTTCGGGTTAAAATAATCTGAGTTAGGATTTGTTTATGCTAAATCAATTTTATCATTAATTAAACAACACCAACCGTAGCTATTTCGTAGTGTGTGTAATTTAAATTTCATTTCAGTGTGAAATCGTACTTTATTTGTGTGTAGTCTGTGTGTGGTCATGTGTGTATGACTGTGTGTGCGTGCGTGTCTGTGCGTCATTAATATGAAGATATGAAGTTTTCAGATAACGGACTTGATTACTATATAAACA
The DNA here is from genome assembly GCA_001188425.1 of Eucidaris tribuloides. Lineage (NCBI taxonomy): Eukaryota > Metazoa > Echinodermata > Echinoidea > Cidaroida > Cidaridae > Eucidaris > Eucidaris tribuloides. The sequence goes on along the minus strand of JZLH01S0632951.1, from coordinate 81,226 downwards.
CAATGGTGGTGTTTTTACGGTCATACAAGCGCAGTACAAGAAAATACATTGGGACATGAGTTCACCAAACAAGCTTGTCTCATGATAGCTTAATAATGTGCAGGTAAAGAGACTTGTGTATAAGGATATGTGTACATATGTGTGAATTTGCGAATTACTGTCTAATAAAAGGTAGAGTCTATAAAAGTATAAACATATATATGGCGTTTATTCATGGTTTTCACAAACGACAGCAGATTTGGGAAGATCAAGCGAGTCAGAATGGTGGTGAACTAATTATTTTGTCAGAAAGGCATCCAGGAAGGACGCCACATTGTAATTCTTGTTTTTGCTTTGCTGTTTGACAAGTCGTGTCACGTGTCATCGTATTATGTGTCATTTCGTTCATGAATGATCCCTGTTTACGGAGGCGCAGTCGTTATACAAACAATAAAATAAAGGTGCACACAAGGTGCAACTTTGCCGTGAAAGGTGCAGAGCCATTTCCGCCGCGGTATTCGAGCAAATTTCACCTCTCATGGCTTTGCGCTTGCCCCACTGCATCGGTGGGTGCAAATTTGCACCTTTTAGGTGTGTTTTTTATGTGCATCCAATGGGTGCAAATTTGCAATGTTGAAAATAATGCACGTTTAACGCAATTTAATCAGGTGAAAAAAAAACTTCGTGGCCGGTGCGATAGCCTATAAGGGTTAAAGCATCCACCTCAAGTCTGGAAGGTCGTGGGTTCGAGCCCTGCAATCCTGCACCTTTAAGGTGCAAGGTTGAACCATTTTTTCTTTGTGTATACACCGGTGGACGCTCGTAATTAATACCTGTTACAGATCTAAACCCCAAATTAGTCAAGAAGCCAATAAGATCTATCGAAAGAGGACACTATACGATTTTTTCCTATTACCTCCGAACGCCTCCGAATTCCTCCACAAAGTTCTTGTCACGAGAACACGAATAATTCCGATGACCACACAGCATGTCTCGACGGTATTCGAGCAAATTTGCAATTCTCACCGATATGCGCTTGCTCCACTCCATCAGTAGTTTGCACCTTTTAGGTGTATTTTGTGTGTGCATCCAATGGGTGAAAGCTTGCACTTTCGAGGATGAAAATAATGCACCTTTAACGCAATTTAATCAGGTGCAAAAAAGGCAACTTCGTGGCCGGCGTGATAGCCTATAAGGGTTAGAGCGTCCACCTCACGTCCGGAAGGTCGTGGGTTCGAGCCCTGGTGGGGTCATAGTCAAGACTTACTGATCTAAACTAACAATAAGTCAAAAAGCCAATAAGATCCATCGGCAGAAGACCACTACACGATTTATTTATTTTACCTCCGAACGCCTTCGAATTCCTCCACGAAGTTCTTGTCACGAGAACACGAACAATTCCGATGACCACACAGCATGTCTCGACTTGTGAATGCCTGTTGTGTAAGCCATCAATTTGCGAGTGATTCGGTTCCCATTTATCGCGCGGGCACGCACGCACACACACACACCTATTTCAGTATACCCACAAATCCACGTATATATTTATCTATATGTATATAATTATCCATCTATGTATCTATATATTATATCTATCTATCTTCCCATTTATCTATCAATCTATTTACTATCAGGTTATAACCGTACGAAGCCTGTAATAAGTCGCAAACCTTTAAACATGGAAAAACAAGTCAAAGTAGAAATTTAATCATTAATTAGGTCATTCAAATGTATCCATCAAATATATCAGTCAAGAAATGTACGAACAATTGTGATGGTTTTACATATTATGTTGATGACCTAGTTTTCACTATTTATGGTGTACATCTATGGGACTTTATATTTTCGTGACGACTAATAATGGTGTGCATCTGTTTTGGGCTATTTTTTTTTTTTTGCCTTCTCGCTCCCCGGTAGTCTTATAAGTTCTTTGTCCTTGTTGCTATTTGGGCGTTTTGTGTCGATCCATCACTTCCAGAAAATGATTGAATTAAACTGATTTTTGTTTAATGAAACGCCTTTGTGCGTATTTTATCACAATAATATCATACTTATGGAGCTGTTTTGTTTGATGAGCCCACCGCAGTCGAACCGATCCTCATTTACAGTTTTGATATAATAACCTGTATCATTCACATACCAGAATACCGGCAGAGTCTGCTTTTATTAAAAAAGAAGACGTTGCCACATTCGAGCTTCACCTCCAATTATTTAGTAGGAAATCTGTTACAAATATGCTTCTATAGAGTGAAATTTAATCCTTGGCTTTATTGTTGGGAAATGGCTCGTGATTTTTTTTTTATTTTGCAATGATCACGAATGCCAGATAGACCTGCATTCTTTCGAAAAAGGATTGCTACGGTGCCCTTCACTTTATTCTATTAAGTCGGCTGATATAGTTTGCGATGAAAGAAGCAGCCAATATCTTCAGCCTTTTTAAACAAAGAACGTATTTTTTTACATTAACGTGTTGCTGTGGTTATTTGTTTCATGAAATATAGGATCTTCATCCATATGATAGATTATTCATGAATAAACGCAGTTTGTTATTGCAAACTTTGAACGAGACAACGGCGTTTAATGAGCATGCGCATTCGGAGTACATCATGGGGAATAAATTAGGGCCCCGATTTCTTCTTCGTTCAATAACTCATTGGCACGGCGCAAAGTACATACCAGAGGGAAGATAACTGTACTAACAGCTTGCTGATATACGCAAAACCAACTACAACTGTGCAGGTAAGTTGTTTAAAATATACTTTGAAGAGCTTATTTCCACAAAGTGATAAATCAATTTTTCACCAAATGTAATGAACGTCAACACATGTATCACCTTCTTGACTAGCTATATTATAAAATTTGAAGCCAATTAATCGAGCAAGTACAAATATCCCGAGGTTTTTTTCCATAGACACGTGTAGAAACACAGGCAAAATGTATCAACGTGTATTTAGAGCCTTTTGGAACTAAGCACTTTATTCGATACTTTCTTTCCTTAATTATCAATGGAGAATAAGTCCAGTATATTTTGTTACAGAACTTTTAAACTGCTTAACACTGATGTGTACGCTTTGTATTGCTGTTTGAATGTCATTGCAGTTGGGCCAAAAAGATGTACAATGCCATTGAATCTTTTGTCATTTACTCTACCAGAAGTACCTGTTTGATTCGTCATATATCTTGTAAATTTCCAAGACGCTTTCTTGCTCAAATTCAGTACAGAGCGTTATCAGGCATCGTCGAAATTAAATAGTGAGCAAATTGTAACAGGCATCTACGAGTCAATGCAATTCCAGTATACACCTAAAAACAGGAAAGTAGAGAAAAAATAATGCAGGGAGAATTGTGCGTAATCTACAGAAGAAAATAAAAATTGTCGGTGCGCAACCAATAGAAAAAAATAAAAGAACGGGTGCAGAAACATACGTAAATGCAAAGGTGCTTTAATGTCAAAGAAGAAATCTAGTGATAAGTCAGAGAAATTGCTATGTCACACAACTTGCATTACTAGAATTCCGTACCATTTTTTTTGTGGGAAATTAGTAAAACCACAAGATCTTGAAAACCTATGAAATATTTCCTGTGCATTTTTTTTTATCATTCATCAATTCATTACAGTAAAATATTCTTGAAATCAAGAACGACAAACAATTATCTCATAATTTTGTAAGTATTATCTACATTCTATTATTAGTAACTTTTTTTGAGAAATGCATGTATGGAATTGCAATGTGCAAAAGAAATGGAGAGAATATAACTTAGTGACAGAAAGTTGCCAATGAAGTAACTTAGATCTAGATTATAATTATGTATCACAACATAGATAATGTATTGCAAATGTATAATTTGAGTTGTCAATCAACATGCAAGTAACACAATTTGACTCATAAATGAAATTTTGGAATGGAAATGTACGTACTGTATTTCAGTGCTGTTTTCGCATTTTACACAAAAAAATATTACCATTTTTGGTGAAATCTTACGGTACAGCCAAATCAACACGAGGAATACATATACCGGTAGAATTGCTTCATATTATTGCTCATCATTCCATTCTTCTTTCATGCCTTCTGTCTCTAATGATATTTCTATCCTTACCAAACATACTATAGTAAACAGGGTATCAAATTCTCATATTTTCTCCTGCAATATTTCCCTTATGCATGTGATATTCTCGTTACATTGTCAACTCTGCGGAAACCTTGCAGCTATATATATAATTCGTTACTTTATGATTTTCGTAGGTGACAAATTCATTTGTTATGACAAGGTATCTAGTTATGCTATGTTATGTGACACTATAAAGCATAGACGACTACCCGACGTGCCGACGAGGGGGGGGGGGGAGGGATGAGTCTACACACTAAAAATAAAGGTACGCACAACGTGCAACTTTGCGGAAATAGGTGCAGAGCAATTTCTGCCGCGATATTCGAGCAATTCTGCACCTTTCATGGTTGAGCGCTCGCCCCACTCCATTATGTTTGCAAGTTTGCACCTTTTAGGTGCACATTTATGCAAATTTATGGATGTTTTCTCTTCCGAAGCCTAGTGTGAGCCATCTGTTTCTGTGAATACAATTTCAACACGGAAAATGCAACTTGCATACAATATATTATTTTCTATGTCGGACAAGCTCAGACAAGCTTTCAGGTTGTCAAAAACAACCTTTGTTTGAAAGGTATGCATGGAATTTGAATATATTACGAAAACAGCCTATAGGTCCAAAGTTTGCACCGTAAACGATGAAAATAATGCACCTTTGAAAAATGGGAATTAGCATAAATGCGGATGATCATTTTCGTGAAGAAGAATCAGGGTTTGAATTCTTATCTTGCTACAGTTACCCCATACTAACTTGCAATACGACATTAAAGCCCAAGTTTAGTTTTGGGGATTTTTTTTCCTTTATTTGAAAGCTTTATACCCAAAGGTCATATCACACCAATAAGGAGTGGGTTGTTATATTAGAGAAAGCATTGCATATATAAGAAGAAAAGATCTCGAGTCTGACTCTCTTGATGTTATGTGGATAGAGGTTCGATTAAAGAATAGAACACCAATTTTTATAGGTATCTTGTATAAGAAACCAGACTTAGGTCTGTCCTTTTTTCAATGTCTTAGTGATCAACTCGATAAAGTGTGCCTTAATTCTGACCATGTTATTGTTTTTGGTGATTTTAATGTTAATATGTTTAATGAGAGTAATTATTCCAAAAAATATTCGTTGTTTATGTAATGAGTTTGCTCTATCACAAATTATAGAGAAACCTACTCGTGTTACTCCAAATAGTCAAACTCTTATTGACTTGATTTTGATGTCTAATTCATTTGGTTCATTAACGTCAGGTATACAATCTGCGTCTATTAGTGCCCATGTGTTGACTTATGTTATACTGAGAGAAATTTTACCCAAGGGTTATCCCAAAGTATACAAATTTAGATCGTTTCGTAATTTTGATATAGAAAAGTTTCTTCGGGATCTTAGAGATTATAATTGGAGTAATGTATATGAAAAGACAAATGTCCACGAAATTTGGATTGAATTTAAACAGTCATTTGATGTTATTTGTAATAAACATGCTTCATATTGCACAGTGAGAAAAAAATGAAACAAGTACCCTGGATTACTGATGAATATTTGGAGCTTGCAAGAGAGCGTGATTATTTGAAAAAGAGTGTAATAATTCCAAAAATATATGTGCTACAGTGATAAATTTAGTATCATACAATAGACCTCATTGAACTCTTTAATTTGAGTGGTATTTAAAAACATTTGAAGTATATTTAGACATACTTTTCTTCAAAAAACCCATTTTCTTGCAAAATTTTATCTTTTTTTTGAAAAATACACAATCTTTGAGTCACATTATTTCACATTCAACAGCACTTCAGACTTAATTTATAGTAGTTTATAGTTAGGAAAGGACCAAAACTGACTTCTATTAGCTTAACATTTGTTATCAAATGCTTTAAAGTATAAATATAAGGACCTAAAAAAAGTGGTCCGAGGTGTAATGTCCGTAACGTTAAAAATGTAATGTCCGTAACGCAACATTTATGGTCCTGTATGGGATATACTGTATCTGTTGTATCTAATTGTCATCCTACAACTTTAACAGGTCCTCAGCACCCCTTTCAGAAGAAAATTGGCTTCACTTCATAACTCACACAATTTTTGACAAATGCGCTGGTAGGTGAAAAGTCATGTCCAAAAAATGTAATGTCCGTAACGGCAAGCATTATGTGTGATAACTACCAAAGGATAAATAGAAACTAATTCAAATTTAAACTGTTAACACTTCAGGGTGACCTGTGTGAGATTACTACAAATAGGTTCAGAATGATAATGATGGTTTCTAGAAATAAGCACCCAAAGTTGCAAAAAAAAAAAAATGTCTGAATGTAATGTCCGTAACGCTGGAACTGCCCATATGATGATAGGAAAGATCCTGAAGATTGGAAACTATCAGAATTGCCGAAATAAAGTAAATAATTTTAATAAAGTATTACAAAAAAGATGTTATCGTAACAAGTTGTCAGAGGCTGGTCGTGACATAAAAAACAAGTGGAATGTAATAAACACGTTACTAAGAAAAGAACTTCAACTCAATATCAGCTTAAAATTAATGATGATCTAGTATCAGACAGACAAGAGGTAGCGAATGCATTCAATAATAATTTTAATAATATTTTAGATACAATGGAAAACTCCGATCATACATGCACTGACGTTTGTTCAACGATAGTTGAAAATACTTTCACCTTTGAAGTAAGGTTTCACCTTTGATGATATAACAGAAGAATTTGTGCTTAAAGAATTGAAGTCAATTAACTGCAATAAAGCTGTTGGAATTGACAAATTACACCCGAAACTATTAAAACTTGCTGCTGATTACATTGCAAGGCCATTATGTTTTCTTTATAATGTATCATTACTGACTTTAAAATTGCCAAAATAATACCTCTTTACAAAGGTGGAAACAAGTTAGATATTAACAACTATAACAACTATCGTCCAATTTCTTTACTGCCCATACCTGCAAAAATATTGGAAAGGGCTGTTCATGCACAACTTTACAAATACTTTGATGAAAATTTGTTATTATCTTCTGTACAATCAGGTTTTAGACCGATGCATTCAACCCAAACATGTGTTACTAATATTTCCGAATATATTTTGCGTAATATGAACTCTGGTAATATTACAGGTGCAATTTTTCTTGACTTGCGAAAAACATTCGATGTTATTTCTCATACTCGTCTTTTAAAAAAACTATCCATGTGCGGAATACGCAATTCTGAATTAGAATGGTTTAATTCTTATCATTACCGATCGATTGCATTGTGTTTCAATAGAAGGAACATTCAGGAATTACTTAAAGGTGAAATCTGGTGTTCCTCAAGGTTCGACTCTAGGACCCCTCATTTTCAGTATATTTATTAATGATATATCAAATTTAATGTTCGATGATTCCAGTAAATTATCTTTATACGCAGATGACACAGCTATCTTTTGTACAGATAAGAATATTCATGATGTTCAACTGAAACTTCAGTCACATTTTGATACTATTACCAAATGGCTTCATTGTAATGATCTGTTTTTAAATTCGGAAAAGACGAAAACTATGCTATTTGGTTCAAACCGTAAAATAACAGGTAAAAAGTATAAACAATGTTCAAAATAATGTTCTTGAACATGTCAAGGAATTTAAATATCTTGGTGTTGTGTTGGACGGTAGTCTTAATTGGACTAGTCACGTTGATCATGTTGTAAAAAAGATATCACAAGCTATTGGCTGCATACGTAAGTGTTACCTTACAAAAGAAATAATGACATATCTGTTTTATTCTCTTATTTTACCACACATTGATTTTTCTTGTACAGTATGGGAAAGTTGTACCCAAACAAATATTTTGCGTATCCAACGATTACAAAACAAATACGCTCGAATTGTTCTTGGTATGGATTTATTCACATCGACAAGTTTTCTATTAAGTACTTTAAATTGGCAATCAGTTAAACAGCGAATTCTGTTTCAACAAACGTTAATTGTATTTAAAATTCTCCATGATCAAGCTCCCCATTACTTAAATAACTTAATACAACGCAGAGAAGTCAATTATAGTACCCGTTACGCAACCCGCAGCCCGTTATTTGTCCCAACACCAAGAACTGAATACATGAAAAGATCAATCTCCCACTGTGGTAGTAAAGTCTATAATAGCCTCCCAATCACTGTTCACTGTTGTAATACTCTCACAAAATTTAAATCCGAAGTACCTCGTATAAGCTACACCTGGGCACTGTGTTAGGCGGGGGGGGGGGGGTAATCTATCACTTACAAACTTGTGTTAACTTTTTTATATATATAACTATGTGTGTTTCTTTTTTTCTTAACATCTGTTATTGTTACTTTTGTATTTAATTGTATTGAAATATTACTTATTTTGTCATGTATATATGCGATTTTATCTCAGGGCTCCTTTGAAAAGCAGTCCTCGAGACTGAAAGGACTACCCTGTCTAAATAAAACGTGAAATAAAATAAAATAAATATGCCTAATATATTAACAAGTATGACATCAAAATAACAATAGGACGAAAATTCCCTAAAACCACATAGTTATACATAAACATACATTTTATGAACCCATTTTTGTTATCACTTTCTAACACGCAGTATACTTTAATAATGCCTGTTTGCTCGCTCTTAAAGATTATAATGTAAACCCTGGAAAAAAAATCCTGAAACTTTAACTTTGAGCGTTAATATCTCTCTTGGTATTATAGCATAAGCTGCAAAACTGCACATCAGTTCAGCATGCATTTGTATGGAGAGTGAATTGTATTTAATGATGTTGTGATTGTTTTTTAGTGAAGTGTCATGTGTTGATCGATGGAGAGGACCTTGCAAAATTGCCAGAATTCTAATGAAACTCAAACACAATGATAATTTCACAGTTACCTTAAATCTCATTTGATATTCAAAACGAAAAACAACTCATAGCACTTCATTAAAAACCATAATATCATTAAACACAAACCACTCTTCATAATTATGTTAATGCTGGACTGGTGCTGATAACTATGAATTTTGCAGCTTTTTACTTTTGACTTGGACCATTATTGAAATGTCTTGCACATTCCATGATGAATCCATAATCAATCAAATGAGGTATCATTATAAAGGAAAATAAACAGGCTTTTTAATGATACCAATATCAAGTATTATGATGATTGATTGATTTTATTTATTTAACCACGGAAATTTAAAAAACTTGCTATCAGCTTTAAAAAAACTGTTTTTCAGCAAGTCCGTAAAGAGTACATAAAACAAAATTAACAAAATCAAACATTAAAACAATACACAATAACAACAGAAAAATAAACAATCTATGAGAGAAAACCTAACTTACTATAAAAGAAATATATACATATATACATGACAACAGAATATACTACATGGATATTAAATTTAAAATAAATGCTTATATAATGAACAAACGTAATATCCTTGGTGAATATTCAATTTTCTTTGATTTGCGAATTTTGCAGATTTTAAACACAAATATTAAAACTAAAACGGTAAAGCATATATATGATCAATACCTCTAGTAAATGAATTTATATTATGTTCAGTTCGAAGATTTTCTGGAAGTACGTTGAATAATTTGATGGCAGAAGAGAACTGTTTTTCATGAAATTTGATCGGGTTTGTCTAAGTATAAGATACATTTGTGATTGCGCAAGTCATAAACGTTTTCTTTAAATGATATTCTAGAACAAATAGACGCAGGAAGCATTTTATGGATCATTTTGAAAATCAGTAACAAGAGATTCTTCTTGGTTCTAACACTCAGACAATCAATTTTAAGATTTTCATACAAATTCCGCCTATTGTGTCTACAATCCACATTCATAATTAATCTTAGTGCTCGGTTTTGTAATGTTTGAAGCTTTGTCACCTGAAAAGAGTGTGGATTTAACCAAATGATGTCACAATAATCAAAATACGACTGAATCATGGTATTATAAAGTATAACAGCATTGTATAATACCAAAATAGATATCAACGTTCAAAGTTGAGTTGCGGAACTTTTTCAGGGGTTTAGATGTGTTTAATAACTTCTTTTCTGTTGATGAGTTTATTCTTTCCAGCCATCAAAAGATAATTCTGTAAAGAATCATTTTGAATCTTTATCATAATATCTGCTATCAGAATAATTGTCTACTTTAGATCTTACAAAATATAAGCTCCTTCACAAAAAACCTCGAATGAATTAATCGATTCATTGTTACGCTTTATGTTACACTGACGAAGTGTGGGTGGGGGGGGGGTATTTATCTTGAAATGTCTCGGTATGATATTTCCGATTACTTTATGGAAAAGGGAAGACGAAGTCCTTTCCCATTTGAATTGCCATTTATTTCTTCTTTCACCATTTGTGCCACGTGATTAAAGTAAATTTGGGTAAACACCACTTGTCGCTAGGAGCTTGATTGCTGGGAGTCATCGATATTTCTTTCTCTTCTCATTCATCTGTGAAGCACGTAATGATTATAATTGTTTAACGTTGAACCCTTATTATTGCTCGTTCTAAATGAGTGTCCAACTGTAATAATATTTCTCACAGGAAACTGGACAACATTGCAGACAGCATGAAACTTTCAAGAGCGTCTTTAATATTTCAAGTGATGCTCATTCTCAGCTTTTGCACAATTAAGATCCGAGCAACAACTACCGCCACCAGTTTGAATAATGCGACAAAATATCATCTCCAAACAACCATTACTGAGGACGACAACGCTACATCATCTCCAGTTAAGTTTTCAACGTACCTCTCATTCACAGCCAACGAATCTGCAGATGGCAGCTCAACCCTCGCCGTAGACATTGCGTCATCCAACGGGACACCAGAGTTCGGGAGCGTTACACCTGTCGTATACCCGTGGTCCTGGTATCCCATCACGTGGTCCTGGTGGATTATTCTGCAGCTGACTTCCTCTACGCTTGGTATCATCGGCAATCTGCTCGTCATGCTGGTCTTATTTCAACGAAGAGCGGCCATCCGATCTACCGACACGTTGATAGGCGCATTGGCGTTAGCAGATTTCCTAACCTCCATTTCCATCATCCCCGTCCCGCAAGCAAAGACTATCCCCTATACATGGATTGGACACGCTTATTGTAAGGTAGTCTACCCTTTTTACATGACATGGGTTACCGTCACTGCGTCGATATACACGCTCACCGCTATATCGGTGGAGAGATACATTGCTGTTTTCTATCCGTTGTATTTTAACCGGGTTCTTAACAAACGCACCATTTCAATTGTCATCGCTTTGATTTGGCTACTCTCCTTTGTCTCAGAAGTGTTTAATTTATTTGTTTTGAGTGTTGATAGCACAGACGGCACCTGTCTAACTAAGTTTGCATCACCAGAGAGCCAGATCTTTTTAGGGTATTTTATTTTCCTAGTGCGGTTAACCATCCCAACGCTCACCATGCTAGTTACCCAATCCCTAATCGCCATCTACCTTTACCGACAATCCAAACGTTTTCAAAGGTCCAAGAACCACACGAACCCCTCGTTTCATTTAGTTGCGAAGAACCGTGTAATAAAGATGATGTTTATCGTCGTCTGTATATATTTCATCTCATGGGGTCCCAATCAAGTAGCGTATTTGTGTTACAACCTCGCTGTCATCCCCCAGTCGTATTTTCTGAGTCCTCTCAATCTCTTGTTGATCGTGTTAGGGTTTGTAAATTCCTGTGCAAATCCCATTATCTATACGGCCCGCCACCCTCAATTCCGGGCGGCGATCAAGGGAATGTTTACCGGTATCGGTCAGAGCAACGCGCCGCTATTCGAGCAGAAACTCGAGCCACAACCAAACTCTACTGTCAATACCACGACATCACAGAATATATAAGTGCACTAGCTATGCGACGGTGGGTAACATTTGTTTAATAACAAGAACAACAACATTGTAAGTGCAAATAAGATAAAGTAATAATTTGGGGTCATTTTAGTCTGGGAGCTAGCTACTTCTCACTTTACCCCATCGAGCCCAAAAGATTTGCTCCCTCAAAGTTACTAGAGTATATGAAAGATATGTCAGCTGGACACCGGCGGTCGGGTTAGGTCCCCAAACCGAATTTAAGGGGGTTCGTAACCCAGTCCCACGCATAGATCATTGGTAATGTTTGGCGTCTTGGTGACGTGTATACGGCAAGTGTGCGATGCGGTAGTCTTATCTGCCTTAAAAATTTGGCCCGTGGGCTAGGTGGGGTAAATTTAACCCGATGCGGGGTAATTTTAAGGGGGAGCTGATAACCATTCTCCGACCACTTGATATGTTAGTTATGATATTTTTTGTTATACGCACCCATAGTATTTACATCTGCCCAAATTTGGTCCATGGGCTAGATGGGGTAAATTCAACCCGCCCCGGGGTCATTTTAGTTGGGGACTGAACCCGACCGGTGGGGTCCAGCTGACATATCTTTTTTCAATCACATAGATAGTCTGAGTAACACTAAAGGATCAAATATTTTGGACTCGGTGAGGTAAATTAAGAAGCAGCAGTCTCTCACGATATTTGAAACTTGAAAAGACATAACAATGTAAGAAATTTGTCAGCACGTAGTGCATAATTTCGAACTTACTGTCGGAAATAACTTACAAATCCACTTTTACAGTACACAATTAACCTACCTTACGCAACGCGTGTATTACGCATGACATACGCGGATGTTGCACACGGGCTATGTAAATCGTACCTGTAACCGGCGCGCGAAGCGTGCGTAGTTTATGCGAATTCCATGCTGTTACCTGTGCGTAAATAAGTGTAACCTGCGCACAGGTCGCGCGCAAGCTTCGTGCGAAATGTTGCCCATTACAATCACGTAGGTTGCGCGAATGTCGTTCACAGGTTGCGTACATTTGAGTGGGTTGATTGGGTTGATTGTGACCAGTAGTGTACTTTATAGCAAGAAACAAAACCGGTAATGGAAAAAATATTACACGAAAACAAAAATAAAAACTGAAGGATAGAATGAAATGGCGGTACTGCTATCAGTGGAATTCACACGTAGCATATTATACATCAGATGTCACGCTGAAATGTATGCACGTCATAATACGAGTCAATTGAGTTTTCATGAAAAAGTCACAATTGTCATACTTACCTGATTTCAAGGCCGCATTGAGCTTTTGATGTGCAGTGTCAACTTCAATTAATATAATTATCTTATTTTAAAGCGCAAGTTGAGTTATGGCGATTTTTCTTTTATTTGAAAGCTTTATGCACAAAGGTCATCTCACACCGATAACAGATTCTGAATGTCTCTAGTTTTTTCTTATATTAATTAATTAAAAATTTCAAAAAACAAATCTGTAGATAGGCCTTACAGTTGATTTGGTATCCGTCGTATCCATTGCTATTCAAACCTGCCAACGGACACTTTTCCCGATTCAATCTGACACGGGATTTTTAAGAGTGAAGGTATTTAGTTTAATACCCTCATTATTGCAATGTAGGCCATTGTGAGAATTTTCCGGAAGATTACTACCCGGCTGTCTCAATGTTATCTGAGGGTAAATGAAGATTTAATTGTGACTTACAATAATACGATTTGTGAGAAAAAAATGTTTGACTTATATTTATTGTGCCGACGTATAAACACTGTGTGGTATTTTTACACAATTTTATACAGATAGTATTTTTTGCACCTTATAGTATGCCATGCCACAAAAAGCGTTACCGTATATTTGAGTGAACACTTTAGATAAACTTTAATATTGTTTGAAATCCTCCTCTGTTATGTAATAGATTAACGCATAATTTTGCTATATGTGTTGCCTCCTCTGTTCTAGTACAACATGTAGTTCTGACAGCAAGTGAACTGGTTTCACGTCGAGAATATGAGTACTTTGCCATTCCTGGCACTCTGCGCATGTTTGTGATTGACATGTATTGCATGGCATCTCTGTAATAAAATCCACTTACTATATCAGATCAGTATTTATTCTTAGCGGTTCGTGTTCCTGTATCAAATTACCTGTTGGCAAATACCTTTGGCGGATGATCTATAGACCCTTTTTATCCGGAGAAGTGCGATTACAATGCCTGTGCAGTAATCAAGCCATAAATTCACTTTTGCTGACTACAGAAATATACTTAGTAGTCAGTTATAGCACAACGCTAAAGTAGAGAGCAAATAGCAAAGTTGTTTGCAATATCAAAAGGAAGAATACACCCCTGCTCATAATTATGGAATATTTTGTTGATACTTAAGTTCTTTCTCCTATATCGTCCAACAATTTTCAAGATAAGTGTTTATTTCACAAAAACGCAGTATGTGTAGCAATTGACTACAGTAAAAACTAAAATACATTTGAGCGCAATAATAATTAATATATCTCTTATATATTCGCCGGCGTGCGCTTTGGTCATGCAAACCTGTCACACTTTGGTCATTTTAATTTTACCCTACGCCGCATTTTAATTTTCCTCCTACGCCGCATGCGTATTTTCCCCTACTGACACCACTTTTCCCCTTACGCCCAATAGCCCAATTTTCCCTTCTTCCTACGGTTGGCTTACAATCCTATTCGGTAAGGATTTGGTAAGGATTTTCCCCTACGAGTTACACCCTTGGGTCTTAGCCAGTCAAATCAGGTCAACGCTGTGACGTGTGTCAATAATTCCGATAGCAAGCAGCTCTCGCTCGCTGAAAAACTCTTGCTGCATGCATACGGCGGTAGGCAAGAAAACTGATATCCCCATCCACAGTGGGCAAGACCCGAAATGATCAAAGGTAAGAGAGAAATTTAGGCCTTTTGTAGTTGTGCAGACTGATCAGTCATTATTATGTCTATCAGTAAAAACACTGATAGAGGATATTTCAGCACAGTTTTTAGAGTCGTTTGTATTCATTGCATTCGATCAGCTTCAACACATAACCCAGAGCCGCTGCCACGGTGTGGCTCATAGAGATACATGTATTGTATACATGTGTGGCTCATAGAGATACATGTATCGTATACACGTATCTCGATACATCGTATATCACACACTGACAGTGTTCGGGTCGACGTGCAGCCACTGTATCTACGCATTGACGCTCTCTGCACGTGTGTGTAAATTATAGCAAGCCAAGCTGTAATACAGTGTAAACCCGAACGACTATGATTAGACAAAATACGGTAGGATTGTTTAAACTGAGTGGTAACATCATGCTCTGCACAACTGCAATGAAAAATTAAATCTCCCTCTTACCTTCATTCGTTTCGGATGTCTTCGGTCTTATCCTTGCTTCCCTCGTAGATGAAAACATAAGCAGTAAGCACTCTCATAGTAGCTATTGGTTATTGTAATCACCCCCCCCCCCCCGGCCCTCCCCCCTCCCACCAAGGAACTGACACTCACAAACACAAATACAACACACAAGCAAACACCAACATAAAACAATCATACATTTGCAAAGCACCAATCAGATTTTTTTCCCTCGGGATGACGAGTAAAATTTTCAATTCTCTTACAATTTGGACAGTCAGTTTATGATGCAATTTTTTGGTCATCAAAGCTTGCACTGATGTCTGGGTTTTTCTTTTTTAAGATACCCAAGGACACTTGAGAATTAAAATTGTACATTTGTTTCAGATTATACACCGAGTAAAAATTGTTATCTGTTTGGTGCTTTTTTACGAATGAAATATGGCAAATTAATACAGCCTCGAATGTGTGCTTGTGTATGTTTGTGTGTTTTTGTATGTATGTGTGTGTGTGTGTGTGCGTGTGTGTGTCACGGTGTGTGCACGCGCATGTTATTAGTCAAATAAAATCTGAATAAGTTCAAGGGGAGAGAATTTTGAAGTATGTGTTCCTGGGGGTCCTTTTAATTAACACCAGAAAAAATTGTCATTAAACATGGAAGAAGGGACTTGGGTCGTACCACCCCCGAAATTTCATAAGGCCCACCCCCCCCCCGAAAAAAAATTAATAAATGACATAAAACAAAAATCGAGGCCTGTTCACAATGGCATGAACGAAAAAGCATCCACTTGATCCAGTACACTTAATCACAAAAAGATGGGGATACGAGGGAGGTGAATTCCGAGGGGAGGGTTGTTTTGGGACTTTGAAGGAGAAGGACGTCTCTAAGAGCAGAAGACGGTTATTTTGGACATCAGAAATACCGAGGGAATAAAGGTGACACGCAATAGAAATAATAAACATGATGATGATGATTACGATGATAATAATAATATTAATAATTAATACCACCACTACTACTACTACTACTACTATTACTAGTAATAATAATAATAATAATAATAATAATAATAATAATAATAATAATAATAATAATAATAATCATAATAATCATAATCATAATCACAATAACAACAATCACAACAATAATAATCACAATGATAATAATGATAATGATAACAACAACAATACTACTACTCTCAACAACAAAAATAATAGTAATAATAATAATAATAATGATAATAATAATAATGATAATCCTAATCCTAATCATAACAGTAAGAACACCAATAATAACAATACTAATACTCACAACAACAAGAACAATATTACTACTACTACTACTACTACTACTACTACTATACTACTACTACTACTGCTAATATAATTAGTATAAGTAGTAGTACTATACTGTAGTAATAGTTTTAGCCGTAAAAGTAGTAGTTTTATTGTAATTTGTAATTTTCCTTTAATAATGAAAATAAAAGTTATCATAATAGAAATAATATTTATTGTAATCAGTATCATAATTATGAAATAATCATAACATAATAATATGATAATGGTAGTAGTAGTAGTAGTAGTAGTAGTAATAGTAGTAGTAGAAGTGGTAGTAGTAGCGATACCTGAGGCAGATCCAAGGGTCGGGCCCCTCTTTTTGGTAGTTTTTTTTTAATTATTATCAGCCAAACAGGGGCCCACCCCCTTTTCGGGAATTTCTGGATTCGCCTCTGAGTAGTTGTTGTTGTTGCGCAAAACTCTCAGCCGAGCTCCGAGGCGCGAAGCGTCGAGGAAGCTAGTATATATATATATATTTTTAAATCCACCAAAAATCATGAAACAAGTATTAAATTAAAGTAATAAAAAACCCCGAAAAACTGATAAATTTTGATCTAATGTCAATTATCATTAAATTAATATCAGAATAGTCTATTACAAGTCAAATAACGCGCGTAACCACCACGTGACTCAACAATAACTCTGAATACCGCTATTTTTAACACAGGTTTTAGCGTCGAGTCGGACGCTACAAAATGCTCAGCATTCTTAAAATACTCATATCATACTTGTTTCACCAGGGATGAGCAAATATTAATCCCAGATGTACCGTTCACCGAAACATGGCAACTTCTAAAATGTCTTTTAAATATTCCATAATTATGAGCATGAGTGTACATTATGTATACGGTGAACGTACACAATTCTTTACATCGCTCAAAAATACATAATGGGGATTTTCAGACAAGATTTGCAGATTTGTTCATATTACGTATCTCATTTATGTATGTTAAAAGGTGTGGTATTTAAAAACCTCTTATGTTTTCATAATTTTATTCTCCCATTTTTTCACCAAATGCTTTACGCTTGGTCTTAATTCAGAGTTTCGTTCATGTGTGCTGGAATGAAACCTTTGTTATAAGTGGCCGGGTATTACTTCAACCACACAAAAAGAAATAAAAGAAGGGCGTTACAACTAAAAAGAGTCTGCCTGTATTACATCAATGCCACCGCTTTCATTCTGAGTCGGCCGAAGTCAAAAAGTCCAGGATGCTGGATATCTGCTATCGGCGAAAATCGGGGTATAAAGATAATTTTACACATGCAAGCAAGTATACCAAACACACACGCACACACACACACACACACACACACACACACACACACACACACACACACACACACACACACACACACACACACACACACACACACACACACACACACACACACACACACACGCACACACACACACACACACACACACACACACACACACACCAAATGCAAACTTGCTTTCGCTGTCATGTATCATGAATCCGTGACCGAAGGATTTTTGAGTATTTGAGTATTTATTTTATTTCTATGTACATTATACAGTGCGTATCAAAAAAAGTAGACACTTAGAAAAAAAAAAATTTTTTCTCGAGATTTTGAGATTAGTTTTTGATATGAATATTTTACCTAGGATCTGAGTTATCTGATGGCACTGTTGGTATTAAAAGTAGTTCATGCATGAGTGAGCACAACCCGCTTTTGTGCAATCGGGAAAAATGCATTTGCGCACAGAATCGTGTTCTTATAGTCAATGTTTAATGACTCATAGACCGGTGATGCAGAAGCTCTCAACTGATGTGCACAAGTATTCAATCTTCAGCATGCTCAGAGAAGAGGTAATATCAATTTTGTAACCAAAAATACCAAAAAAATGAAACTATGATTTAGATATATCCCTCTAAAAATAGAAGAAAATGTTATGTTTGCAAGATGAACTGTGAATCGAAAAAAACAGTGTTTTCTTCTTTTTCAGGGGTTGGCAGTGAGGGTGAATCCCCTTTTCAGGGGATAGCGGGACATCCCCCGAACGGGCGATAATTGACGCGGTCCCTGGAATGTAGTCTCACATTTCACGGCAGCCCAAGCAAGGTCACCACCCGAATTAGATTAATTCTAGTCGTTTCATGCGTGGATTACGAAACGGCATCAATCCCGCGAGCCCGTGTCCCCGTGCTTCGCACACGTTTAATGCATATACTGCAGTAAGCTTGTATTAAAAAAAAAAAAATCAAGTAGTTATGCGAATTCCCTTCAGAATTATTTGTTGGATACTCGGTACAATCGTGGAGGTAACCAGATTATTGGTGTAACATTGCTTGAAAGGAGTGTGAAAATAACAGTGTAAGACTATTAGGCCAAAAAAAAAAATGTTGTATTGGCGTAACATGACATTTT
>JZLH01S0632951.1:46855-59759 GCA_001188425.1 Eucidaris tribuloides | reverse complement strand
TGAAAATTCGTTATTAGTTTTACCTACATAAAAATCAACAATTCATAGTATAGTCTCAACTTAACATCCATTGTAAGTACAAAACGTTTGTATTGATAATGAAGCGAAGAATGGACTTGCCAGATCTTACACTAATCTTAAATAGTAAGTTCGATTCGCAAATTGATTTTAATTGGTTCGCGAGCCTCGCGAAATTTTTACTTATATTTTTTTTTATTCCCTCCCTCCCCCACAATCCGAAAAAAAAAATAACGCCTTAAACGCTGTAAACATGATTGTTGAACATTTTCAGTAATAACATCTGACACAGTCTATTCCATTCATAAGTACAACGAAAAATTCTCTCACAGTTTGATCACTTCTGCACAAACAATGACGGAAATGAGTAACTGCCAGCAAGCGCTGGTTGTTAATTTAAAAACCCCTTTATGAACCCATGTGAAACCAAAAATAACCTTGATTACTGAGTTTTCGAGAAGTACAATGTTTGCTTAATTGAAACATTGGCGCAGCCAACACTCATTTATTCTTGTCTATACGATAGCTGTAGATTTGATGAATCAGTTGACGAAGATCACTCTGTATCGCGTCCGTGTCGTATTTTAGCAGTTTATCATACATCTTGACATGTATTTCACAATTAACTATTTATAGCCGCGTTACAGAGTCCGAATTTATGCCGTTCGTGTACACTGGAAATTCTACCTCACTTCGACGCGATCTGTCGACTCCCGAACGACGAAAATGTACGGATTTACACATTCCTAATACTTAACTACAGTGAAAAATCATCCTACAGCCCACCTCGAGTCATGCCAATCTATTCCATCCTTATTCTTCGTCAATAGTTAAAACGCGAAAAACTCGCACGAAAGCGTTCTCCGTCCTTACGCGTTTGTTCGCTGAGCCAACTAATATAGCTAAAGCTTGCCATCAAGCGAACAAATCGCGTATGAGACCCAGGAACACTTTCGCAGTTCGTCAGGTCGGGAATCGGACAGATCGTGTCACTGTGAATCCAGTCTACAGAAACAGCACATAGATTTGGACTCTGCTACGCCCTATACATAAGGTACATAAATACCTGTCAAGATCGTTGATAAAACTGCCTTGAAAATACGACACGACGCGATTACCACGAGGTCGAAGCTCGTCTAATTAAACATCAACTACCTGTGTGTGTTACTTATTGCTACGTATCTATTTTTCATTAAAACGTTTTATTGAAGTGGACAAAGGACACAATCTAAACAACATGCACACTTATTACTTATCTGTTTTTTATTTCTTTATTCATTATCACTTAGCAGAAACGGTGCAAAAACATGTTAATTGAATTGCCAAGCAGAGTACAAATATTCCTTGACTAAATGCTGACATTCGCCTTTGCTTGAAAAACATTATTTCTATCATCAAGAAATCCAGGACGCTTCTTAACCTCCTTGCGTATTATTCGAATACAGATAACCCTTTGAACAGTCCAGTAACGCGATTTCTTTCGAAACATGACAGCTGACTCATGCATATGAGTCCGTACAAAGTTATGAAATCTCTGGGCCGTTATAACAGGCGCCACGTTGAATGCATGTGAAATAACTGCTCAAATACAAGCAGTCTAGAATAAAAAAAGTATTGGCAATAATAGAAACGAATAAATTCATCCATATATAACATTAAAATGAGTTTCATTTAAACTTCTGTATTATGTTATATGATATCGCGTGAGAGATTTCTAATATGGCAGTATTGTCAAAGAATTGAAGATAGAATCACGATATAAAGGTTTGTATTGCACAACTTGAAGAACATTTTCATCAATTTATTAATGACTTAAATACATAAGATCTTAACAATACAAACAATCAAACAGTGGACCAAGGAAAAGGATCTTAGTTGAGAGAGGAAGGTCTCGAGTAAATCAGAAATTTATGAACCAATTCACTTGTCGTATTAATGCAACAGCTAAACGATTAGAACTGTGCGTTGTTGTATATGGAACTTCATTACTGTAATTAGAGGTTCATATCTATGTGCCGCATTTCACAAAAGAAGGAATGCAGACGATCGTGATCCCGCTAAACTGTATTTTGTTTGTGTCGAATGAGGAGAGATACGTACTGATTTAGCACGTTGTGTGATTTCAGGTTACCATTACGTTTAGCAAGATAATATCGCTTTTGTATTGGGGTAAATGCTTAGGTGATGAGTTTAAGTCAAAAATTTTATTGAATGTTATTTCGTGAGCATTACAAGACAAAGATTATGTACTGTCTCGATTAAAGTAAGGAAGTTCAGGATCGTTGTAACATACACTCCATTTTCTCGCGTCTTAATTTCATAGGAAAGTGAAAAATTGACCTCAACTTGAAAGTCTCCGGAAGACCTACTGTTCGAACGTATATTAACCGGATTTCTCTTTGTCACTAGAAATGAATCGTTTACCGCTACATCCGGATAATAACTACTGTCAGCCTACACATTTTTCTGGTCTGAAATTGACCATATTTATAAGTCTAACAATAAATGTGATTTTAGGCTGAAATGTAGGACTCTATTTCCGACTCTAAAAAAATTAAAAAAAATACTTGACACGGACTCCGTTCTAATTCCTATTAACTTTGAGGAGGGCGAAAAATAAAACAACAGTAATAAATAAAACGATCAAGTTAACAAATGATTTTGTAAATGAATATACAGATTGACAAATAAAATCATTACCTTCCTCAATTAATAAAAATTGTGATACCATGTATTTTGTAAACTCTGTTATGTAGTGTTACTATGAAAGAGCGTGTCTATATGCATAAGAATAATAATAATTAATTAATAATAATAATATGCAAACGAAATTTGTTTGTACAGGAAAAAAAGTTTATATTACATGTCATTTATCTAGGTGTTTATCATTTTTATCAATTTTATTCAAACAATTAATTTAATAATAATAAATAAATTGTGTAATGATTCAATACAATTTGAAATGACAACCAATAATTAGCAATAATAATATCTGTTTTTTCCTTCATCATTGAAACCACTTTTCACATTATTTTAGTCAATTTTACTTTGTTACGATTTGTCTTCGGGAGTACATTCTTATATGGAAATCATGTGGATTATTTCCAATCAATCGTGTCATTTTTTTTCTTACATAATTCTTGTCAATTTTCCTCCACCCGATTATAATCTCCATGGTGGCTATTATTAATTTAAATTCACATAGAAAAAACAAATATTCCTGTCTGAAATATCAGCCAATTTATAGAAAAAAAAATGCTTCAATCCGTAACGAATAGATATATTATCTGGACAATGGTGCCAATATCTGTATTGGTATATATATTGTGGGACATACATTATATTGTCGCTGGTCGACACAGACGTGGGTTCTTGTGATAACTTGGCACACTCCTAATATGAAGTAATTTGTGTTTTGATTATATTGTGAACCAGTGGTGCACAACTTGACAATCACTACTTTTCTAATCCGCCTACATACAATTTCAACTATTCTGTGCAGTGTGAATTGCGTTTCGATGCTACTTCCTACAATTTCAACGTTCCTGCATTTCCAAAGAACATCCTCTTTGTTTGATCGTAAAGCCAAGTTTAGTTTTGGGAAGTTTGTTTATTTGAACTTTATATCCCAAAGTCATAACCTGCCAATATAGGCTTTAATGTCTTAAGTTTTTTTTTTTATTAATTTAATGAAAATTCAGGGAGGACCCCGAGATTTTCGTATATTTACATTTATAGATCCAAAGGTAATAGTCGTTAAGATATTACACCTCATATTTGAGAGAGCCAGACTCCGCTCTTCAGATTAGTAATAATTATATACCTAACGCCTTATTAACCTTTGAGTTATAATGTAAAATTGCGGAAAAATCTCGGGCCCCCCCCCCTCGAGACAAAATTTCATTAATTAATTTCATTAAAAGCAGTGCCGTACACTGAACTCTCGTACCGTACCGTACCCGCGCTTGCGTGCTGTTGTTGTTTTTGATATTCGCAAACCCGCAGTGCGCCATCTCTCGGTAAAAACTTTTTTTTTTTGAAAAGTGCATGGTCGGGGTTTTTTTAGGGTCGGGCGGGTTACGCCAATACAACAAGTTTTTTTTTTTTGGCCTTATTGTGGTAGGAATGGGACATAGATTTACCAGGTAGTAACACGTATAAGAGTGAGTGACATCTGTATGCTGCACACGGCTTGGGTATGAAATTTGGATGTTAGTGCAGCATAGAATTCAAAGTTTGCAGACGAATTAAATTCCACTATGCCTGCTGGTCGTGACTACCTATGGCTATCATTTTGCCAATGCCCTGTATGCACTATGTTCTAAACGAGCTCGAACTCGAAACAAAGTTACGACATAAACTTGCATAGGCATAACGATACCCATATCTATTCACGACCGGCATAATGGACTTTCCATTGCAAACTTTCAATTCCTGGCTGCACGAACATGCACATTTTACACTCATGCCTGTGAGTGTCAAGCAAACAATTAACGAAATCTCACTCTTACTTACATGTCAATATATCGAAGTTTCGCTCCCTAAATGTAGAAAGAAACCCGAGAACTTGTAATCAAAGAATCACTGTCATTCCACGCACGACGCAATCTACACACTACATGTCTGTGCATGTATAACACACATGCCACGTCACACACCGGCACAACGAACGTACGTAGTTCTAGTAATACGTGTACGAGCATTCACCGTAGAATGCACATGTATATTATCTACGGACTTTTTGAACAGACTAGATACGAGGCTAGCAGCCGTTTCAAAGCAGCACGCACGGGTCTGTATCATAACATTTATTCCAATTCCTTCAAAACGCATCGGTAAATTCTAATTTCCCTCGGTTAGTCTCTTTAAAATAGACCATAGATCAACATGCTTCCGTAAAAACGATGCCAAAACAAGAAATAAATGTACCAAAGTTCAGATGTTCTTTCTGTGGAGCGCAGCACGCTTCTCGCACGCAACATATTGTACGTGCGTAAAGCAGTGTGTGTGCTGCGTTGGCGCTGTGAGATCCTGTGTGTGCATGGCTGTACACGTCATTAACATCCCATTCGAGGGATCCCCTCTTCGGGCATTTTGACCTCACTGGTTGGGGGAGGCTTGTATCTGAATCATTGCTTCATGTTGTCTTTCTTGTCACAACATTGATATTAGCTCTTCTCTGAGCATACTGAGGATTAAAAATTGAAGCAAAAAGGAGCAATGTTTCAGATAAAATTATAACCCACCCTACCCCCTAAAAAAAGAAGAAAATGCCATTTTTCAATTCACAGTTCATCTTGCAAACACGACATTTTCTTCTTTTTTTAGAGGGGAAATCTGAATCATTGCTTCAATTTTGTCTTTTTTGCCACAAAATTGATGTTACCTCTTCTCTGAGCATGCTGAGAATTAAATACTCGTACACATCAGTTAAGAGCTTCTGCAGCACCGGTCTAATAGGCATTAAACATTGACTATAAGAACACGATTCTGTGCGATTTTTTTTTTGGCCGATTGCACAAAAGCGGGTTGTGCTCACTCATGCGTGAAATACTTTTAAAGTGATAGGCTAACACTGTGGAGCTCCAAGTTAAAAAATGGTTAAATTTTGATATCTGAACCACAAAGTAGTGTTCATTTGGACAAATAAACACCCTAGAATAAAAAAAAGTTTGGAAAGTTACACTGCCAATGGCAAGTTATGCATGAATAAACAATTAAAACTCGGGGCGAGTTTAAATAGCGTAGGTGTACAGACATAGTAAGTCTATGGGAGAAAATGGGCAGGTGAAACCGATCAACTTACGATTTTCACTTTTATAAAGCACTGAATAATCATTTTGAAATACAATTTTTTTCAGGGCGTCATTTTTAGACCTTATCAAAGACAATGGTAGCATGGGGAATCATGTAGCTCAGATTTTTTTAACTGTGGTAAATGTTAGCCAATACCTTTACTACCAACAATGCCATCGGATAGCTTAGCTCCAAGGTAAAATATTCATATCAAAAAAATAATCTCTAGATCATGATATTTTAGTGTAATAATTTTTTTTCCTAAGTGTATACTTTTTTTTATACACACTGTGTACATGACAACATTTCGTACATTCATACAAGACAAAATTCCAGTCTGTTATACATGAAAGATTACATTATTATAATCATATGACATTACAAGGAATTAAAGTTTTAATCAATATGGAAAAAGGGAAACGCCCTAAGCAAAGCTTGAGGTGACGTACCTTGGTATCATAAAAATGATAAACAGATTGGATTTCGTTATGGATATACATTTTGTTAAAATTGTATTGAAAAATTATCTATTTTAATTAACGCCGCCCCTTTTCTGTGGAACAACTTACCCCTTCATATACGCAATGCTGGAACAGTGAACATTTTCAAAACTTTGTTAAAAACTCATTTATTTCAGCTTGCTTACCTTTAATGTTCACTTTTAGTTATTTGTACATTATTTGCTTTCTTGTATCTTGATATTTGTTACTTCGAATTTGTCTGTAGATTTTACATGTATTTCTATTTGTGTATCTCTTCAGCGCATAGAGGCATTAGCAATTTGCGCTATACAAATATCCTGTATTATTATTATTATTATACAGAAAGAGGATATTCTTCGGAAATACAGGACACATTGAACTTGTAGGAGGTAGTAATCACAAAACGCAATTCACACACTGCAGAATAGTTTAACATTGTATGTAGGCGTGGTTTAGAAAAGGTATGTGCTTTGAGTCAAGTTGTGAACCACTGCGTTCACATAGAATAACCCAACAAACACAAATTACTTCATATTAGGGTGCTGCCAGAGTTATCAGACAAGAACCCACGGTCTGTTTCGACCCAGCGACAATATAATGTAATGTCACCACAAATATGAGCCCAATACAGATATTGGCAACCATGGATCCAAAATACTCTATGTCGTTACGATTCTGAGCATTTTTTTTTCTATAAATTGGCTGATATTTCAACAGGAAATATTTTTTTCCTGTGAATTTAGAATTAATAATAGACGACCTTGGAGATTATATCGGGTGGAGGAAAATGTACAAAATGTTGTTTAAGAAAAAACAAAAAGATACCGAATTGATTGGAAATAATCCAACAATGATTTCCAGTATAAGAATTGTGGCTCGAGCAGACAAAATCGAAGCAAAGTAAAAAATGATAAAATCATGTGAAAAGGGGTTTCATGATGAATGGAAAAACAGATATTATTATTTGCTATTATTGTTGTCATTTCATTGTTATATTATTATCACAAGTTATTTATTATTATTAAATATTGTTCGCTGATAATAATTGATAAAAGTAGATAAAACACCTGATAAAAATTGACATGTAATAAAAAACGTTTTTCCTGTACAAACAAATTTTCGTTTGCATATTATTATTATTATTATTATTATTATTATAATCATTATAATCATTATTATTATTATATATTATTATATATTATTAATTATTATTATTATTATTATTATTATTATTATTATTTATTATTATGCATATAGACACGCTCTTCATAGTACAACTACATCACAGCGTTTACAAAATACATGTATCACACTTTATTACTTGCAGGAAAAGGTATGATTTTTGTTCAATCATTCATTCATACAAAATCATTGTTTAACTTGAGTCACGTTTTATTTATTATTGTTGTTTTTATTTTCGCCACTCTCAAAGTTATAGGACTTTAGTAATAGACCGGAGAATCCTGTCAAGTAATTTTTATTTTAATTTTTTAGAGCGGAAATCAGAGTCCCTACATTCAGCCCTAAGAATCACATTTTTGTGACTTAGAAATCTGCGTCAATTTGACCAGAAAAGTGTAGCTGACAGTAGTATTGTATCCGGATGTAGCGGTAACCGATTCATTTCTACGTGGACACGAAATCCGTGTATAATATACGCCGACCAAGTAGGCTCCGGAAGACTTCAAGTCGAAGTAAATTTTTCACTTTCCTAGTGAAATTAACCCCGCAGAAATGGGAGTGTATGTTACAACGTCCGAAGCTTCCCTACTTAAGTCGAAGACAGTACAATAATCTTGTCTTGTAATGCTCCAGAAAATAACATTCAATCATTTTGACTTAAACATCCAAGATTTCACCCCAATACAAAAGCCATATTATCTTGTACACCGTATGGTAACTGAAGCACCACGCTGAATCGGTACGTATCTCCCCATTCGAACACACAAACCACATCTGGCATTCCTTCTTTGTGAACGCGGCAAGGATATGGAACTCTCTATTACAGTAATGAAAGTTGCACATTACAAAAGCACATTCTAATCGTTTAGTTGTTGCATTAAGATACTTGCAACGTGAATTCACTAATTTCTGTAACCCCAATTGCTCAAACTAAGATCCTTTTCCTTGTCCACGCTTATTGTTTGTATTGTTCTATTCTTTCGTATTTATTTAAAGGCGTCAACTTAATAAATTGAGAACATGGTTTATTCAAGTTGCTGCAATACAAACCTTTATCGTGATTTGACCACTCTTTGACAATCACTGCCATAATTAAAATCTGTTCACGATAATCTTATACATGAATACAGAATTTAAATGAAACATCTTTTAAATGTTTTATGCATGATTTATTGGTTTCTTATTATTGCAAATCACTTATTCTACTGGCTGTTATTTGGCAGTATTTCATGCCTGCAAACGTGGCGCCTGAACTTATGGACGGTCGCCCAGAGATTGTCATAACTTTGGTACTGGACATCATCCATGCATGAAGCAGCAGTCAATGGTTTCAGAGAACGCCATTACGACTTCTCAAGGAGTTACACTGTAGCTTCAATATACGCAAGAGGTAGAAGCGTCCCTGCGCTTTCCTTTGAGGATAAAATAATAGTTTTCAAGCAAAGGCGATTGTCAGCATTAAGAAGGAATTGATTCGTCTCTGCATTGCCCAATTCCATTAACGGTTTTGCCACGTTTCCTCTAATGTATAAAGAAAGAAAAGAAGTAAAAACAGGATAAAGTAATAAGTTGTGCCTGTGTGTGTTTAGATTGTGTCTTTATGTCCACCCCAATAAACGTTGTAATGAAATAGCATACGGTACAATAAGTGCAAACACCACAGCGAAGGATTTATTAGACCGACGGCTATTCGACCTCTGTATCGCGCCGGGTCGTTTTTACAGCCAGTTACAGACGATCTGACAGGTATTTTACATGTACCTTTGGTAGAGGCCGCGTACAGAGTCGCGAATGCTATTGCTGTTTCGTGTACACTGGATTTCAGAGACGACGACGATCTGTCGATTCCCGAACCGACGAACTCGCGCAAATAGTGTTCCTCGGGGGCTCGTAACGCGATTGTTCGGCTGATGGGCAAGCTATTAGCTACGTATTAGGTTTGGCATGCAGCGGAACAATCGCGTAAGAGACGCCGAGGAACCTGTTCGCGAGTTTTCGCAGTTTTAACTATTTTGACGACGAAAATATAGGATGGAATCAAAGATTGGCATGACCGAGGTGGGCTAGTAGGAGTGATTTTTCACTCTCGTAAGTAGTAGAATGGTTGTAAATCGCGACATTTTTCCGTCCGCTTCGGAGTCGACAGATCGCGTCGAATCTGAGGTAGAAATTCCAAATGTACACAAGACGCATAGCATTTCGACTCTGTACGCGGCGCTATACATAGTATATGTAAATACCTGTCAAGAATTTCGGTCTATGAACTAACTCCTGAAAAACGTCCACGGAGCGGATACAGAGGTCGAAGCTTCGGTCTAGCTGATTCAGTCAACTCTACAAGCTATCGTATATGACAAGGAATGATAAGGGAAGATGTTGGCCTGCGCACTAGCGTTTCAGATGTAACGCAACAATTGTATCTCGAGAACATCTCAGAAATCAAAGGGTTAAGTTTGTGCGTTTCCCATCGGTTCAGAAAAGCCGGTTAGCTTTAAATCTTACAACCAGGCGTCTTGTGCCAGTATACAAATATATATACATATATACATATATATACATAAGAGAAATGTTTCCGTTTACTTATGGATGACTGACTGTGTCAGATGTTATTACCTAAATGTCTTCACAATCATTTTTACCACAGTTTACAGCCGGCGTTGATTTTTTTTCGGATGGCGTGGGGGGGGGGGAGAGGGAAATTAAAAAAAAATATGAAAGTTCAAAAATTGTCGCAGGAGCTTCGCGCACCAAATTTCAACATCCAACATTATTGGCAAATCGAAACTTACTATGTTTAAAATTGTCGTTCAAGATCTGCAAGTCCATTACTTCCCGCATGATCAATACAAACGGTAGTTTAGTACTTACAAATGGTTATGTGAAAGCTTTGAGATCCCATACGTCATGAAATTTGTTGTTTATGCAGTAAAAACTTAATAACGACATGTTACCAGAATGTAATGCTTCTTTCCGTGAGTTTCAAATTTTGCCTCAAACGGCAATCGCGGTTAGGTGTATTCGTCGCAAGACCAGCGCGAGCGCACTGATGGTTTAACGGCTAACCTCCGCCACACCTTTAGAGGCTAACGGCTGATCGGGACAATTTTGGAACGGCACGTGCCACGTTTGACGTCGCGTATTTTTTAAAAATTGCTCTGAGTAATTTGAAGAGGATTGAAGTTTAACCGTCCAGATTTTCATTCAAAACTCAATATTTACACCCAAATCTCTATGAGAGGTGTTTTATTTATATTAATCTTCACATTGGATATTATTTCAGGCTGATTTCATTCATTTAGGTTGTTTTTTGACGCTGCAAATGAATGACACAATCTTTAATACTATATTAGTCCTTGGTTTAATGTTTTTGGTAGTGCCTTTCCGATGTCGTTTTAAACAGTATTCTTGCATTACATAATTAGAAATTTTCCAAGTTGTCAAAATTACTTGGGAAGGGCGGGAAATTGATATGTTATGCCCCTCCCCACAATATTTTCAGGAGGAGCACTCTCTCACCCTTGTCGCCCCACGCATCGACGCCCCTGCATGATTACAATGGAAACACATGTTAATAAGTGAATACCCTTCCGAAATTCTCGCTCCTCGATTGTTTCTTGGTACTCGCAGTGCCTTTATGTTTCGGGAGTGAGAAGGCCAACAGTCCGGCCAAGTGGATGAAGAGCCAAACTATGACGAGTGGAAGAAGGGACCACACGTCCTTAGAAAGAAGAACCGTCGGGAATAATTACGACTTGCGACACGGTGCAGACGTGCGCCACAAGACAACACCAGAGGATCTTGTTATGTGTGGACAAGATACAATTCAGAAGCTAAGACATAAAAAAAGGGATCTAACATGAAGTCTGTGTGAATAATCCGGAAAACTTTAAAACGTATGGACCTGGTTACTTGATTAGAGAAGAAACGCGTTGGGTGGTTTCTTATAAAGAAGAAGCTTCACGAAGCTGAGCCTCAAGGAAGCCCGTGCACCCATTCTTGGAAAACCGAGCACCAGTAGGCCTCCACGCATTGGATGTCCCTGAGATGCCTCAAGCCATTCATGGAGACCTGCCGTCATCTCAGCCCCCGCCCCCCCACCCCCCCGGCAGCCAACCGTACCCAGAAAACGCTGCAGGTGACTGACCGCTAACCAACCAAGTATTATCTCCTACATTCAGTGTTCAGATTATAAAGCCCATATATTATTTCTAACTTTTTGTGACGAAATGTCCAAAGGTCTTCGCTTCAATTGGTTTGGAAACACAGGCCTCTTATGTAATAACAGTGCTTCCAGCCCATTCCAAGTTGCATAAGAAGGAGGCCACATCACAGACATTCTTATAAGTTATTCATGTTGTCTCTCAGATTATCTCAACGACTGTTCATTCATATTTTAATTGAAAAATAATTCAAACTTCCTGTTCCACTTGGCTGGTTGCTTGCTTTCAGGAGTGAAAAAACGTATCCACGTTATGGTTTGTCGCTTACAGGTCCAAGCTTGATAACTTTTATTGTTCTTCTGCCATGGCCTTCCACCTGATTTCCATATCGGTTGATGATTGATGCACTGCAAACTTGAATGCGAACTAAAAATCATGTTCTTGCATAATAAACCCAAAATCAATGAGACAATGAATTTTTCAACGAAAAGTTAAAAAAATATAATGGGCTTTCATTATCTGAACACTTAAATGCTAGAATGATAATTGATTTTGGATTTAATTTTAGCAGTCTGATCAGAGGGTTTTTTATGTTTTATTACTACTTAATTAATTTAATTATTTATGTAAATTAATTAATTAATGATAATTAATTTAATTAATTAATTAATTAATTAATTATTAATTTATTAATTAATTAATTAATTAAATTGATTAATTTATTTATTTATTTTTTATTTATTTATTTTTTTTTTTTGAGGTGGGGGACGCTGTACATGCGTCTTATTCCTCGTGTAGGATATGTTTGGACCCCAAACTAACCGGGCCATTTACTTCAGCCCTAACTATCAGTTATAAGTACTCGTACTCGGTACTCTTAAATGGAGTACTTACTTGAGCTACCTTTCTCAGAGGTACTATATTCATATTTGCGTACTGGATTCGTCCAAGTACATATGAACTCAGAACTACGCTGCCCTTCCACTGAGCAAAATGAAATATTAGCGACGACAGGAGGTAGTTCTTGATTATTAAGCCAAAAACGTGGTTATTTACATTACATGCTGAATATGTGGTCTTGCTTCTTTTTATGCAATTATTGGTGATTAGCGATTTTTTGTTTTGTTTGGTTTATGTTTTATGTTTATTTTTATTTATTTTTTTACTTTGGTGATGATGAGGTGTTAATTAATTGTCAGTGCCCCCAAACGAAAAGTAAGGCTAATTTTCAATCTTTACATGCTTATACCTAGATCCAGAAATTAA
>JZLH01S0632951.1:35494-46830 GCA_001188425.1 Eucidaris tribuloides | reverse complement strand
CTTCAAAGGCGGGCTACTCTTTTATGCGCCGCCGCTTGATAGGGACACGTCAAGCCAGAGATTTATCAATGATTTTTTTTCTACGGGAATTTGTTTTTATTAAGTTTTATCATAGTTCTCTGCTTTCTTCTGTCATTTGAATTATACAATCATCGCTATGTACATTGTCGAATTTTCACTGTGTTTTCATAATTAATGTGGCTATGATATCGTCTTTTTTCTGAAATGAATAATAAGTCAAA
This sequence comes from Eucidaris tribuloides, assembly GCA_001188425.1. Classification (NCBI taxonomy): domain Eukaryota; kingdom Metazoa; phylum Echinodermata; class Echinoidea; order Cidaroida; family Cidaridae; genus Eucidaris; species Eucidaris tribuloides. The sequence goes on along the minus strand of JZLH01S0632951.1, from coordinate 46,588 downwards.
TAATCCTATTATTGTGAAATTACCCTTTACTTATTTAACACCATTAGTCAAGTGACAGATGGGCACAACAATAATGTACTATATCCAGTGGCTGCATGCAAGTGAGGATTGCAAGAAAGGCAAATGGCACCATTTATATTATTAAACACATTTAGATTTAAAGATTAAGTTAGCATTCCTTGACTGGCACTATGAAGCGTATACTAATATTATGAACTGAACATTTTTTTAGCGAAAACGAACTTATTTTTCATCCATCCAAATCAGAGATTCAGCACACTGCCGCGTTCGTAGGAGCTAAATCTGGCGTGTACGCAATTTGTCGCCACGGACCCGTAAACATATGCCCGGTTTCCGAGGTGTATAGTCCGTGCTATTCATTATCATGTATATACGCGATATGGCCGGTTTCGGGTTTATACCGGCACTCGGTCATATGAGTTTCACGCCGCGTGCAACGGCATATTGCCGTTTCACGGGCGTGTAATCGCTGATATACACAAAAATAGTATTGAGTTGGTAATACACGTTTACACACCCCTTATGCGCCTAAACCGGAAATCGAGGGGCTATCCCCAAACTTGCCCCCTAATATCTGTATGGATATTTTTTTTTATTAATGCCTCAAGCTTTTATTTCCGTTTCTCTGCTTTTCGTTGTCAATTCTGAATGATATTATAACAATTATATATATGTTATGACATTGTCAAATTATTTCCAATGTGGCTTATTTCGCCTTTTTTAAATAATAGCATAAGAACTATTCCTACTATTTGTGAAAATTACCCTTTGCAATTTCTTACACCACATTTAGACAGTCAGATATGAAAACATTAGATATTGCAACTTTATTCAGTGGCAGGAATTTGCGCCCCAAATTGATGATTCAGCAATGACCATTTGCATATTTAAAATATTTTATTAAAAGACTGAAGGCGGTGGATCTCATTTTGCAACAACCCCATCAGACAGGAAAGATAACCATGCACTTAGGCTATTGATGGGGCACTGTTCTGTGAAATCTGGGGGGTCAAGTAATGACTAGAATTTGATGCATGCGAAGCAAAACCAGTATATGCCGTTTAGTGAACGTTTCTTATGGTATATAGCGATTTTCTTTTTCGCGAGAAAAAAATATCAAATCTGAGAGTAACGCGTGCACTATAATTCCACTAAACTGAGTTTCTAGCCTACTGTATTTGGATAAAAGGTTCCCATACTGGATATTTTCTTCATAAAACTGCCATTGTATTTACACAATGGTAAATTTTTAGGCATGCAAAAGAGATTCCTTACCTTTAAGTAGCATCTTGCCATTTGCACTTAAACGCGTTTATAAAATTATGATTGACACATTTTATTTGAGCAGTAGTCGAACTTATTTGCATACAGACATCAGAGATCAACACGCGATGCCGCTTCATAAAAGCGGCACCTAACAATCATGCGTGTACGCGAATTTGTCCGCACGGACCCGCAGCCGGCATATGCGGTTTTCGCCGTGAACCGGCATCATGCCCGGTTCCGGGTGTATGCGTGTATAACACAACTACGTATGGGTTTTGGATATAACCAGCTTACTTTACTTATGCCGGTCCTAACCAGACATCGGGCATATATTCCCTAAACTTGCACCAATTACGCGGACATGGGTCTAAAGAGCTGTTATTAACATTGCAGGTTAAAACTTATTCAGCAAATTTGCAAACGGGCATATGCCCTGTTCCGGGTGTGAATGCCACAGTCTTGTTGGTGTGTAAACTATGAATATTGCCCGGTTTCGGGTCTTACATTTTTTTAGAAGTACGAATCATTTCACATACAAGACAATCAGTGAGATTAGCATTACCAAGCGCCCCCCTGTACGTAGGAGGCCGCGCTATCAACTGCATGTATAGAATATGTCCACACGCCCGCACGCCAGGCCTTTGTGGCGTTTCATGCGCCAGTGCAATCGGGATTATGCCTGTTCCGGCGTCGTGTCATGCCGTGTAATAAAAAAGGTCGTATGGGTTGCGTATGCGCTTACATTACTTATTGCGCCTAAACGAAAATCGGGCCACATTCCCATAAACTTGCCCTAATACCGGGAGGAGTCTAAAAAGTTACAAATAACATGCGACTAAAACACCTATTTCATAAGTATTGCAAACCGGGCATATAACCTGTTTCCGGGTGTATGCCCCAGTTTGTTTGGTGTTGTAAAACCTATGAATATGCCGGTTTCAGTCTTACTTTTTTTTTAGAAGTATGACTCATTTATGCATACAGAACTATTCAAGAGATTAGCACGCCAGCCACTCCCAGTACGTAGTAACGCGCTAAATCTGCTGAATACGTGATATTGTCCGCACGACCCACACGCCGCGCCATATGGGTTTTACGCCGTGCAACCGGGATATGCCCGGCTTCGGGTGATATGCTCCGCAGCGCGCCGCCATATGGGTTTTACGCCGTGCAACCGGGCAATGTGCCGAGTTCCCGGTGTTTGCCCACGCCGCCGGCATATTGGGGGTTTTACGCCGTGCAACCCGGGGCATATGCCCGTTTCCGGGGTGTTTCCTGCTATTACAGCAAACGAAGGGGATTTGGTATACCCCATTTACACACTATGGGGGCCTAAAACCGGAAATCGTAGGGGATATTCCCTAACTTGCCCCTAATACGGGCGTGGCGCTCTAACGATTGGTAATAACACGCCGACAAACACGATTCCTAGCATGGTTTTGCAAACGGGCATATGCCAGTTCCGGGTGTATCCGCGTTTCGTTGGGTGTGTAACCTGATGAATATGCACGGTTTCCGGCGTCTTCAAGCACCACACACACACACACACCACACACACACACATGTCACACACACACACACACAACACACACACACACCCACCACATCACACACACACCCACACACACACACACACAGTCACACCACAACAACACACACACACACACAACACACCACACAACAACACGTCACACAACACACACACACACACCAGCACACAGTCACACACACACACACACCACACACACACACACACACACACACACCCCAGTCACACACACACACACAACACACACCACACCACAACACACACCACACACACACACAACCAAAGCAAAACTTGCTTTCGCAGAAAAAAAATAGATAAATAGAAAATACTCAAAAATGAATCCGTGACCGTAGGGATTTTTCAGTATTTTGAGTAATTATATTTTATTTCTATTTTCTTATACAGTGCGTATCAAAAAAGTAGCACACTTAGAAAAAAACATGTATTTCTTTTTTGAGATTTTGAGATTATTTTTTGATGTGAATATTTTACTAGGAATCTGAAGTTATCTTGATGGCACTTTTGGTTATTTAAAAGTATTGCACGCATGGAAGTGAGCACAACCCGCCTTTTTTGCATATACGGCCATCAAAATGCATTTGCAGCACTCTGGCCAAAATGCATTTTGCGACAGATCGTGTTCTTATAGTCAATGTTTAAAGGTTATTCGGCTTAAAAAAAAACGTTGATGTTTCTTCTGTTTTTCGGGTTTGGGGGGATGGCTTGTTATCTGAATCATTGTTCATGTTTCTTCGTCACAGCATTTGATATTAGTTCTTCTCTGGCATGCTGAGGATTAAAATGAAGCAAAACGGAGCAATGTTTACAGATATGACCCACTTACCCCAAAAAAAAACAAGAAATGTCATTTCTCAATTTCCAGTTTCCTCTTTTGCAAACATGACATTTTCTTCTTCTTTAGGGGGAACTCTGAAATCATTGCTTACAATTTTGTTTTCTTGCCCCAATTGATGTTAGCCTCTTCTCTAAGCATGCTTAGAATTTGAAATACTTGTACACAATCAGTTCGAGAGCTTCTGCAGCACCTGTCTGTTGAGCATTAAACACTGACTATAAGAACACGATTCTTGTGCGCAAATGCATATTTTTGGCCGACTCTGATTACACAAAAGCGGGTTGTGCTCACTCTGCTGTGTCAATACCTTTTGATACCAACAATGCGTCGGATAGCTTACGGTCCACAGGCTTAAATATTCTATCCCAAAAATATCTCTAGATCATGATATTTAGTTAAACATTTTTTCCTAAGTGTCTACTTTTTTGGATACCACCTGTGTACATGACAACATTTCATACATTCATACAAGGCAAAATTCCAAGTTGTTTATCTGCATGAAAGATTACATCATTATAATCATTGGACATTACTAAGCCTATTAACATTTATATACATTGCAAGAATTAAAATTTTCAATCAATATGGAAAAACGGCGGAACGCCCTAACAAAGCTTTGAGGGTGACGCACACGTGTATCATTAAAAATGATGTAAACAGAGTTCTGATTTCCGTTATGGATACACATTTTTGTTAAAATTGTATTTAAAAATATATCTATTTTAAATTTAAGTCCCAAGTTTAGTTTTGGGATTTTTTTTGTTTATTTGAAGCCGCTTTATGCCCAAAGTTCATAATGAAGATGTTCTTAGTTTTTATGAAATTAATTAATTGAAAAGTTCGAGCGGGGGGGGCGCCCCGAGATTTCAGCCTATATTTTACATTATAAATCCAAAGGCTGTTAATAACGGCGTTAATGCGGTATATAAGTTATTTAGCCTTAATACTGAAAGAGCGGAGTCTGCTCTCTCATATGACCGGTGTATCATCCTTAAAGACTTAAATTAACCCTTTGGATGCCTATTTTTTTTTTTTTTTAATGTAAAATTAGCGAAATTCTCAAATCTGGGGGTCCCCCCGAGATTTTTCATTAATTAATAAAAAAAAAAACTAAAGACATTCAGAGCCTATTATTGCAGGGTTATGACTTTGGGATATAAAGCTTTCAAATAAACAAAAAATTCCCAAAACTAAACTTGGGCTTTAACGATACAAACAGAAAGAGGATGTTCTTGGGAAATGCAGGACACGTTGAACTTGTAGGAAGTAGCAATCGCAAAACGCAATTCACACTGCACAGAATAGTTTGAAATTGTATGTAGGCGTGATTTAGAAAAGGTATGTGCTTTGTCAAGTTGTGCACCCCTGCGTTCACATATAATAACCCACAAACACAAATTACTTCATATTAGGGTGCTGCCAAGTTATCAGACAAGAACCCACGGTCTGTTCGACCCAGCGACAATATAATGTATGTCACCACAATATATGAGCCCAATACAGATATTGGCAACCATGGATCCAGATAATACTTCTATGTCGTTACGATTTGAGCATTTTTTTTTCTATAAATTGGCTGAATATTTCAACAGGAATATTTTTTTTCCATGTGGAATTTAGAATTAATAATAGACGACCTGGAGATTATATCGGGTGGAGGAAAATTGACAAAATGTGTAAGAAAAACAAAAAGATACCGAATTGATTGGAAATAATCCAACAATGATTTCCAGTATAAGAATTGTGGCTCCGAGAGACAAAATCGAACAAAGTAAAAATTGATAAAATCATGTGAAAAGGGGTTTCATGATGAATGGAAAAACAGATATTATTATTGCTATTATTGTTGTCATTTCATTGTTATTATCATTATCACAATTTATTTATTATTATTAAATTAATTTGTTCTGAATAATAATTGATAAAAAGTGATAAAACACCTGATAAAATTGACATGTAATAAAAAACGTTTTTTCCTGTACAAACAAATTTTCGTTTGCATTATTATTATCATTATTATTAATAAATCATATAATCATGGTATTATTATATTATTATTAACTATTAATATTATTAGTAGTATTATATTATTATTATTATTATTATTATTATGCATATAGACACGCTCTTCATAGTACAACTACATCACAGCGTTTACAAAATACATGTATCACACTTTTATTACTTGAGGAAAAGGTATGATTTTTTTGTCAATCATTCATTCATTACAAAATCATTGTTTAACTTGAGTCACGTTTTATTTATTACTGTTGTTTTATTTTTCGCCACTCTCAAAGTTAATAGGACTTTAGAAACGGAGCCGTGTCAAGTAATTTTTTATTAATTTTTAGAGCGGAAATCAGAGTCCTACATTCAGCCCTAAGAATCACATTTTTGTGACTTAGAAATCTGCGTCAATTTGACCAGAAAAGTGTAGCTGACAGTAGTTATGTATCCGGATGTAGCGGTAACCGATTCATTTCTAGTGACACGGAAATCCGTGTTAATATACGCCGACCAAGTAGGCTCCGGGAAGACTTCAAGTTCGAGTCAATTTTTTCACTTTCCTATTGAAATTAACCCCGCAGAAATGGGAGTGTATGTTACAACGTCCGAAGCTTCCCTTACTTTAAGTCGAAGACAGTACAATAATCTTGTCTTGTAATGCTCCAGAAAATAACATTCAATCATTTTGACTTAAACATCCAAGATTTCACCCCAATACAAAAAGCCATATTATCTTGTACACGTATGGTAACTGGAAGCACCACGCTGAATCAGTACGTATCTCCCCCATTCGAACACACAACCACACCTGCATTCCTTCTTTGTGAACGCGGCAATGATATGGAACTCTCTATTACAGTAATGAAAGTTGCACATTACAAACGCACATTCTAATCGTTTAGTCGTTGCATTAGATACTGCAAGTGAATTCACTAATTTCTGTAACCCCATTCTCCAAACTAAGATCCTTTTCCTTGTCCACGTTATTGTTTGTATTGTTCTATTCTTTCGTATTTATTTAAGGGTCATCTAATAAATTGAGAACATGTTTATTCAAGTTGTGCAATACAAACCTTTATATCGTGATTTCTACTCACTCTTTGGACAATACTGCCATATTAGAAATCTGTCACCGATATCTTATACATGAATACAGAATTTAAATGAAACATCATTTTAATGTTTTATGCATGATTTATTGGTTTCTATTATTGCAAATCACTTATTCTACTGGCTGTATTTGGCAGTTATTTCATGCCTGCAACGTGGCGCCTGACTTATGACGGTCCCAGAGATTTCATAACTTTGGTACTGGACATCATATGCATGAAGTCAGCATGTCATGGTTTCGAGAAACGCATTACTGACTTCTCAAAGGAGTTATCACTGTAGTTCGAATATACGCAAGGAGGTAGAAGCGTCCCTGGCTTTCTTTGAGATAAAATAATAGTTTTCAAGCAAAGGCGATGTCAGCATTTAAGCAAGGAATTGTTCGTCTCTGCATTGCCAATTCCATTAACGGTTTTGCACGTTTCTCTAAGTGATAAAGAAAGAAAAGAAGTAAAAAACAGGATAAAGTAATAAGTGTGCCTGTGTGTGTTTAGATTGTGTCTTTATGTCCACCCCAATAAACGTTTTAATGAAATAGATACGGTACAATAAGTGAACACCACAGGAAGTGATTTATTAGACCGAAGGCTTCGACCTCTGTATCGCGTCCGTGGTCGTTTTTCAGCAGTTATCAGACGATCTTGACAGGTATTTTACATGTACCTATGGTATAGGCCCGCGTACAGAGTCCGAATGCTATGCTGTTTCGTGTACACTGGATTTCAGAGTCGACACGATCTGTCGATTCCCGAACCGACGAACTCGCCGAAAAGTGTTCCTCGGGTCTCGTACGCGATTTGTTCGCTGATGGCAAAGCTATTAGCTACGTATTAGTTTTGGCATCAGCGAACAAATCGCGTAAGAGACCCGAGGAACCCTTTTCGGCGAGTTTTTCGCGGTTTTAACTATTTTGACGACGAAATAAGGATGGAATCAAGATTGGCATGACCGAGGTGGGCTAGTAGGAGTGATTTTTCACTCTCGTAAGTATTAGGAATGGTGTAAAATCGGACATTTTCCGTCCGTTCGGGAGTCGACAGATCGCGTCGAATCTGAGGTAGAAATTCCAATGTACACGAAACGGCATAGCATTCGGACTCTGTACGCGGGCCTATACCATAGGTACATGTAAAATACCTGTCAAGATCGTCTGATAACTGCTGAAAACGACCACGGACGCGATACAGAGGTCGAAGCCTTCGGTCTAGTGATTCATCAACTCTACAAGCTATCGTATAGCAAGGAATGATAATGGAAGATGTTGGCTGCGCCACTGGTTTCCAGATGGTAACGCAACAATTGTATCTCGAGAACATCTCAGAAATCAAAGGGTTAAGTTTGTGGTTTCCCATGGGTTCAGAAAGGGGTTGTTAAAATTTACAACCAGCGTCTTGCTGGCCAGTATACATTTCGTCATTGTTTTGTGCAGAGTGATTCAAACTGCGGAGAGAAATGTTTCCGTTGTACTTATGGATGACTGACTGTGTCAGATGTTATTACCTAAAATGTCTTCACAATCATTTTTACACAGTTACAGGGGCGTTGATTTTTTTTTTCGGATGGGTGGGGGGGGGGAGGGGAAATAAAAAAAAATATGAAAGTTCAAAAATTGTCGCCGAGCTTCGCGCACCAAATTTCAACATCCAATTTTGCGCAAATCGAAACTTACTATGTTTAAAGATTGTGTCAGAGATCTGCAAGTCCATTACTTCCCTTCATTATCAATACCAAACGGTAGTTTAGTACTTACAAATGGTATGTTGAAAGTTTGAGATCCATACGTCATGAATTTGTTGTTTTATGAGGAAAAACTAATAACGACATGTTACCAGAATGTTGTTCTTTCCGTGAGTTTCAATTTTGCTCAAACTGCGAATCGCGGTTATGTGTATCGTCGCACGACCAGCGGAGCGCACTGATTGGTTAAACGGCTAACCTCCGCACGACCTTTGGCTAACGGCTGATCGGACAATTTTGAACGGCACGTGCACGTTTGACGTCGCGTATTTTTTTAAATTGCTTCTGAGTAATTTGAAGAAGGATGAAGTTTAACCGTCCAGATTTTCATCAAAACTCAATATTTTACCCCAAATCTCTATGAGAGGTGTTTATTTCTATTAATCTTCACATTGGATATGATTTCAGCTGATTTCATTCATTTAGGTGTTTTTTGACGTGCAAATGAATGACACAATCTTTAATACCATATTAGTGCTTGGTTTAATGTTTTTGTAGTGCCTTCCGATGTGTTTTAAACATATTCTTGCATTACATAATTATAAATTTTCCAAGTTGTCAAAATTACTGGGAAGGGGGGAAATTGATATGTTATGCCCCTCCCCCAATATTTTCAGGAGGAGCGACTTCTCCCCTTGTCGCCCCACGATCGACGCCCCTGCATGATTACAATGGAAACACAGTAATAAGTGAATACCTTCCGAAATTCTCGCCTTCCTCGATTGTTTCTGGTACTCGCCTGCCTTTTGTTTCGGGGAGTGAGAAGGCAAACAGTCCGGCCAAGATGGATGAAGAGCCAAATATGACGAGTGGAAGAGGGACCCACACGTCCCTTAGAAAAAGAACCAGGGGAATAATTACACTTGCGACACGTGCAGACGTGGCACAAAGACCAACACCAGAGGATCTGTATGTGTGGACAATACAAATTCAGAAGTAAAGACAAAATAAAGGTGATCTAACATGAAGTCTGTGAAAATCCGGAAAACTTTAAAACGTATGACCTTGTACTTGATTAGAGAAGAAACGCAGTTGGGTGGTTTCTTATAAAGAAGAAGTTCCACGAAGGCTGAGCTCAAGGAAGCCCGTGCACCCATTCTTGGAAAACCGAGCACCAGTAGGCTCCACAGCATTGGATGTCCCTGAGATGCTCAAGCCATTCATGGAGACCTGGTCATCTCAGACCCCCCCCCCCCCCCGGCAGCAACCTACCCAGAAAACGTGCAGGTGCTGACCGCTAACCAAACCAAGTATTACTCCTCATTCAGTGTTCAGATTATAAAAGCCCATTTTATTTTCTAACTTTTGTGAAAATGTCAAAGGTCTCGCTTCATTGGTTTTGGAAACACAGGCTCTTAATAACAGTGCTTTCCAGCCCATTCCAAGTTGATAAGAAGAAAGGCACATCACAGACATTCTTATAAGTTATTCCATGTTTCTCTCAGATTATCTCAACGACTGTTCATTCATATTTTTAATTGAAAAATAATCAAACTTCTGTTCCACTGGTGGTGCTTGCTTTCAGAGTGCGTTCCACTTATGGTTTGTCCTTACATGTCCAGCTTGTAACTTTTATTGTCTTTCCACCTGATTTCCATTCGGGTTGATGCATTGATGCACTGCAAACTTGGAATGGACTAAAAATCACTGTTCTTACATAATAAACCAATCAAGTGAGACCAATGAATTTTTCACGAAAGTTAAAAAATATAATGGGCTTTCATTATCTGAACACTAAATGTAGAATTATAATTGATTTTGGATTTAATTTAGCAGTCTATCAGAGGGTTTTTTTATTTTTATTTATCTATTTAATTAATTTAATTATTTATTTAATTAATTAATTAATTAATTAATTAATTAATTAATTAATTAATTAATTAATTAATTAATTAATTAATTAATTAATTAATTGATTAATTTATTTATTTATTTTTATTATTTATTTTTTTTTTTTGGGTGGGGGGCACGCTGTACATGCGTCTTATTCCTCGTGTAGGATATTGGTTTGACAAACTAACCGGGGCCATTTACTTCAGCCCTAACTATCAGTGTTATAGTACTCGTACTCGGTACTCTAAATGGAGTACTACTTGAGTACCCCTTTCTCAGGGTACTTTTCCTTATTTCGTACTGGATCGTCCAAGTACTTGAACTCAGAACTACGCTGCCCTTCCATGACAAAATGAAATATTGACTACAGAGGTAGTTCTGAGTTATTAAGCAAAACGTGTTATTTACATTACATGTGAAATGTGGTCTTGCTTCCTTTTATGCTAATTATTTGGTGATTAGCGATTTTTTGTTTTGTTTTGGTTTATTTTTGTTTATTTTTATTTATTTTTTTACTTTTGGTGATGATGAGGGTGTTAATTAAGTTGTCAGTGCCCCAAACGGGTAAAAGTAGGTAATTTTCAATCTTCATCTTATCTAGATCCAGAAATTTAACCAGGTCACTTTGTGTGTAAATACATTTTCATGTGTTGGTCCATAGTACAGTGCACAGGGTGGCCCCGTTTGGCCTCTGAGGGGAGACGGGTTGAGGTGA
>JZLH01S0632951.1:9991-20685 GCA_001188425.1 Eucidaris tribuloides | reverse complement strand
GTGATTAACATTTGTTGCTGTGGGGTTGACCAAGCCATCTGCTCCGCCAGCGCCTCCAAATACCTCTCGCGGGGTGTCTCTTTAGCAACAAAAATCCAATTTTGGACTTTTACTCTACGAAGGTAGTTTTCCTCTACAAATAAGCCTTTAGTAAATGGCATAGAAGATTTATTTATTGAGAAAGTTGACATTGTGATCACCTCTGATAATGCGGGCTTGGGTAGTAATGGTTTCGTAAATACTACGATATCGATAGCCCTTAAAATCATCAAAAAATACTACTTTCCCTCCGGATGGCATTTTCCCGTAGAGGTTCCCTATCACGGGCTAAACCCATAACGGTAGGATTTTCCCCAACGGTCGCCGCTTAGTCTATGAATACTAGTAAAAACAACGCTGTTAGCGCTCGCTTGGCACGCGCGCGCGACCGAAAAAATAACGACAGGACGACGCCAATGATATGAGGAGGGGGACGTTGAAACAAGAAATGAGCTCAAGGATATAGCAATAAAAAAAAGGTTTGAATGAATAAATTAATTACATGAATGAATGCGTTAAATGCATACATTTATTAAAACTCTCTTATCTAATCTAATAAGGATAACAATAATAACAAAAATTTTAACGTATTAGAACATGAGGGTGTAAGCGGCAGGAGCGCGTGGACGAACATAATTTGTACCGTCCATATATGTTTTTCACTCACGCGCGCGCGACCGCTTAAGGGCAATTTACACTCATGAATATTAATGAAATATCACCGTGGTGACTGCACCGCCCGAAAATACTAAAGCCAATCGGGAATGCGATATCCGGAGAGATCACGCGGTACAACAAGATACAAAGGCAGATTCCGTTAAGGAGACGGTTTATGAAGTATTGCATAGGTACCTAGGGAGAAGTTTTCAATTTGCTAGATATTTGAAATGAACAGTTCATTAGTATCTATCTATTCATTTGCATGATACTTTTTGATTTTTTTTTCTTTTGTACGAAGAGAATAATGTCCTTTTACGTCTCAAAGTAGGCGCCTTCGACAAGGACTTTTTCTGCCTGCTCAACCGTCACGCGCCATTCATATAACAACGCAAGATGTGTTCTTCACGGCGCACGATTCCGAATAGAAAAACACTAATTTTCAACCAAAGTACCTATGTAAAATTTTCACAAAAATGTACATATTTGGCATCTACACCAAGTGAAAGAACTAGATTTTCATTTGAATCAGTTACTTTTACTTCCTGTTACATCACTGAGCAGCTTTCGGCTCGTAAAGTAGAGCTTGCATGTATTAATCCTATACCTGCCTATGCGCTCAGATCAGTACTATTTCAAATCGTACTCTGCCTATGGAAAATGTCCCTTGACTTTTTGTAATGCTGTATTAATTCGCATGAGAATTTTGATAAGTCCATAATCCTTTCATCACTACCGTATTGGCATTATGTAATCAGAAAAGCAATTATTTATGTTACTGTTAGAACTCGAATACTACCACTAAAAGACACACAAAGGATCAGTGGTATAGCATTACAGTTTGCTTTTGAAGGACATGCATTCGTTATTTGTTTCAATCTCCTTGATATAACTTATGCGAATGTGTGTGTTTATGTTCATTTGTGTGTGCATGTGTGTATATGTGTTGTGTACGCATGTATATACTTACATATCTGAAATGATGCCAAAAAGCGTAGCTCCTATGAAGATGCCTACAAAAAATAAGGACTGTGAAACAGTTGTCAGATACTTGGAGTCACAGACCATGTCGAACTAAAATTGGAAGAGACAAATATACAGTTAAATTAATTTTCTCGTTTGGCATCAGTCGAATCTCATTGATTTGTGCCGTAAGACACTGGGAGGCAGCTGGAGTATTCTCCTCAGTAGCAGAATTTTCATGTGACTAGTGGGGGGGGGGGCGAAAACATGAAAGGTGAAATAAAAATACCCTCGTGGGGGGAAGGGGAAGAAAAAACGCACCAAGGATGCATTTATTCGTTAAAATGTAGAAAGTGAGACTTTGGAACCCTCAACCCTTTATCAATAATTAAGGGTTTAACCATCTATTTCGTCATAATCATCCTTTGAATTATCAAAACTATCAAATATGGCAACAAAATAGAAACAGTAATATTAATAAGTTAAAAAAATCGAGGGGTTAAGACCTACACCGCACCTTCATCACCCTGCCCACCCCGATCGTCGCCCTTGATCATCCTTATGACGGATTGCGCAGACTATCTGAAACGTCGAGTTCACTGTTTAGTGGCAGATATACAACTGTCATAAAAAAAAAGACAAACAGTTGGTTTTATGCCCTCGTGGCTCTATCGGACACTTCATGGGCCATATTTTTTTTTCATCGTTTTTTTAAAGTAGGGTCTACACCATAAACGTTTCTACAACCTCCATTATTTTTTTATCCCCGTTGTCCACAAAATCGTTTCCATGAGCCTATAGCCTATTGCTATTTTCCTTTTGCCACAAACGGCCCCCCCCCCAAAAAAAAAGAAACCCGAGCTATTTCCTTTTTGTCGCAAAGGCCTGAAGATACAACCATGACTGAATGGAAAGAACATAATAATACGTTCCCTAAGCAGAAAGGAGAAGGGCCAAATTATTCCTGAGAAAGGTTTAGACATAAATGTGTCGAAGCCGAAGGAGTAGCAAATGGATATGCATTTTGTCTTAACAAAATACAAGCAAAAAGTACTCGCTTTGGCAATTAGAAAATACTTTTATGACGTGATGCTTACATCAAAGTCAAAGGCATCTTATCAGCTTTAAAATGTAATTTGCCTTGCAGTTTGCTTGTTTCTTTGTTAGCGAAAGGGTAAAATCATGTGTGCCACTTTCACTAGGGCAGAAGGCCTGATGCTGTCATTGACTATATAGTAAAAGTGACACATTTGTGATGTTTTCACTAATAACCCGATGAAGACTAGAAACGAGATATTTCGTCGCGAGGTTTAAGGGAAATGCATGTATTGTTAAAGCCGATGAAACCGTCTTCAACGGGTTAAAACTCGTAGTACGGACTTTTTGAGGATCCGGTATACAACTGTGAATCGTACTGGCATAAAGCAGATTAACACGAATGAGGTACTGGGTGATTTCAAGTTTGGTGTTGAAATCCGGTGTTGGTGTTGTTACAACACTGTTGTAAGAACACCAACACCGGCTATAACACTGTACTTGAAATCAGGCCTCGTGTCGGGGTAGAACTCGAAAAATATGACGCACTTTCAGTAGTTCGTGTTGACGCTGGTGTTGAATATCGTCTCCTGAACCGAGTACCGTGTATGGAGTTTGTGATTTACGTGTTATTTTCCCATTCATCAACACTAAACCCTACAGATTAGGAAATTCGTGAATTCAAGTTTGGTCTTGGTCTTGGTCTTGTTATTGGCGCTATATAAATATTAAGTATTGTATTGTATTGTATTGGCAGAGCTGATATGCACGTGTGTGTTGGCTATGGAGAAATCTTCTCCGTGCGACGGAAACAACGGAAATTACATTTTCCCCTTAAAAATTTGGAAGTGTATATATACCCCGCTGCTTGTAGCAGACAACTATTTTTTTATTCGATACCCCTATGCCAGTAGCCAATCAGAAGGAATGTTACATGGGAGTTACGTATGCGGGTTAAAAATTCATGGCGCTTGCGTGCGAGCTCGAGCATACGTGATTCCAGCTGCCTTACGTTACATGTACATGACATTGATCGCGAGGAAGCGGCTCCGAAAATTCCCGCAAATGGCGTCAAATTCAGACCGGTAAGTGTGTTTACTTTTCATCTGTTTCGCCATATTATTATTATTCTATTGTACATTAAATTGACATACTATAACAGCATTCCGAAGCAAATTTGTTGGTGTATAATGGCAAGCAATAGTGGGGTCAGCCTGACCTTATCAAGCCTACCTGGGGTGGCTTAGTCCCGCGTACTGTGATTTATGTATGCTAGAGATACCCCAAAATTTGTCACTATCCTTGCGGATTAGTCATGGGGTGTCTATTAATGTCTGAATCAAATGACAACTTAAAACATGAAATCTCCAAAGAATCCAATTACTGCGGGTGATTAGACAAAATCAATCTACACAAAAAATGACAGCTGGTGACATAAGGAGAAATTATCGCAGGTTCCCAGACGAAATGCGGTTACGCAGTGTTTTATTTTCCTTGCATTCCCCCGCAATTTTGGGACCGCAACGGAGAATTTGAGTTACAGTTAACAACAGCGGGGAACCCTAGTGATAATTTTTATCTTGGGTAACCCGCTTCGGGGTATAGTACGTCGAAAACGTACCATTGCGCGACCCGCTGTGGGGTGAATATCAACAGTCTTCTTGTTATATTTACGAGTTGCCTGGAAGTATTTTTGATGTTTAAGCTTCATTCCTATAATCAAATTCTTACAATTTCCTTTCTATATCGTATCATCAGACTGCATATTCTTTGATGGCAGGCGTTCCGCCCATCCTACCCATCACGATGAGTCAGGCCCATGTTCCCGCGTTCAGGCAATATGTACATCGGAGACTGTTAGATGCTCACGAGTCTACCAAAACGACACCTTGAACGCAGTGTTCAGGGAAGAAGAAGAGCCAAAGTCTAGATTAAATGGAAAAATGGTGTTACTCTGCCATTTTTACTTCGAATGGTGCAGTAAAAGGCATTATGTTTCGGATTAGTCGTCCATTTATCTGTTTGGCTATTGGGGAAAAACAGCAAAACGAGAAATTGTACAGAAACAAGAACTGAGTGTGAAACAAAAGGGCATGACACAAAACTTGTAATTTGGACCAAATCTTTGAATGGTCAGGGGTCATACGTCAATGAACCAATTTTCAAAAATGTCCTTCACCTGTAGCTATGTGGGTGAATTGTTTATGATTATAAATTGGTTATGTGAACTCAGAACATTTTATCCAGACATGTCAGTTTTCTATCTATGCGTCTGCGTTTTTATGAATATTAATGGAGTAGAAATGTCTTGAAACAGAGGAGTCCTAGAATAAAATGCACTATAATTTTTTTTCAGAAATAAAACGAACTTTTTGGGAAATAGATATTTCTATCTTTAATTTGTGCTGCAGTATAGTAAAAATGATATTTAAAAAGAAGAAATTTAGTGTTAGGCGCACTCACCACTTCTTTTCAGAAAGTCTGTTTTAAAGTATTGATAAATACAATTTGATAGAAAGATGTTCAATCAAAGAAGTGCACTCGGAACGTTTTTCAGAAATGAAAACGGACCTTTTTGTTTGGAAATGTCTTTTTGCATCTGTAAGTCTATTTTGATGTATTTATGAGTATAATTAAGTGAAACAGTCTTCAAACAAAAGATTGTTAGAGTGAGGCACAGTCAGAAATTTTTTCAAAACTGTATTTTTCTTTTCGCAAAGTCTGTGTTAAAGTACTTATGACGACAGTTTTATCGTCTTCCAATTACAGAAGAATCTTCAAATGTACTGTTTTCAAAGCTGAAACTTAACTTTTTTCGGGTATGTCTTACAAGTTTGGTTAGTTTTTTGTAATTACATTTCACTATTTGGCAGACAAATGTTTTCCGGTTTAAGAGTCTATTCATTTGTTCATCCGTCACACTTTTTTGATAGATTCCCATTAACTTCTTAACATCAATTTTGTAGGATTAACAGGTTAAACTTTGGTTAATAGGCGTAAGATCACTGAACTATAGGAGGCTGAGAAAAGTTATAAAAAAAAAAACGCCTTTCACGTGACATGGACAGAATCTGAGACACCGGAGATCATTTTTGTTAAAAGAAAATACTCATATAGTTGTGTATCTTTTTTGAAAATTTTCTAGATTATAACATGCATTGCTTTCCAATTTAAGATATTGTATTTTATCATTCGTAGAGTAAGTTACAAGTCCTTATTGGTCAAATTTACGGTTACGTTATATTTTGTCACCAAGCTATTTGTATACGTATGTAAATTTACATTATCTTTGAAGAAACAGTTCAGTTCATATTGCATATTCATTGGCATTAAACTTTTGATTTATATGCATTGACAATAAATGTCTCATGTGTTAAATTCGTGTAAGTCATTTGTCTTTCCGAATCCTCAATACAATCTTCATTGATCTACAAACATACAATTCATTTGTCTAGGTTTATCAATCTAACGTATATTCGTTGTGCACTGACCGCACTATTTGCTCATAGTGTAATGTTCCGTGACTTGCTAAACCTTCTTGATTGCAGTTTTCTCGCAAATTCACCTAACCTTCAGAGAACAGATAACAAAATTAAGGAAAAACTGGATTACTGAGTAGTATGATTAAGGGGAGCTTTTGCTTTACTTGCTTAAAAAATAAATTGCTGCTAACTTGGTAAGGTTATATGTAGAACACGGCAGGAGGGAATGTTGGTGAAAGTATGTAAATTGACAAAAGAAATATATCTTTAAGTCGTTTAGTACGAAATACATCCTTTCATTTGGGTAAAATCATATATCAGACAATGTAATCATTCAAAATTTATTTGACACAGAAAAAAGGCACATATGTTTGTGTGTGTGTATGTGTGCTTGTTTGCGTGTGCGTGGGTGTTTGTTGTTGTTGTGTGTGTGTGTGTGTGTGTGTGTGTGTGTGTGTGTGTGTGCTGTGTGGTGGTGTGTGGTGGGACGGGCGGCGGGGTGGGGAGAAGAAGTGATTGGTTTATTTTGATCAATCCCAAAGATATTGTGAAAATAAAAAAAAAAAAAATCGGCAGCTGGGCATAGAAGGAAGTTATTTGGTTTGGGTAACCAAACATATGCGGTTTTTTTTTTCTTTCTTGGTACAAAAGAATGTCTAGTGTTTGCTTTTTTTCAACTGGGAACAAGACAATTAATTTCCTTGGGTAACCCATCAATTTATTGGTGAGCAAATTTAGGCACATGTATCAGCAGCTAGAAAAAGAAGGGAATTATTTGTTTTGGGTAACCTACTTAACATTTTTTTTCTTGTCCAGTTGGGAATAGAAGAGATTTATTTATATAAAACAGCAATTTATGTGTGAATGTATTGACAAAAAAATGGCATTCGTAAACAGCAATGGGACCTGCATACGTAAGAAAAAATAATGAAATAATATTAATGATTATAACCATTTTTTTATATATAATTATGTGTTTATTGAAGGATCATCATCATCGTCATCATCATCACCTTCATCATCATCATCATCATCATCATCATCATCATCATCATCATAATAATCATAATAAAAACAATATAATTAGGTTATTTTATAAACCATACGAAACACCGAATCTTGTCTGGTAACAACAGTCATCAATTAAAATTAAATCCCAAACACATTAAATGCATGCTGACGGTAAATCTATATTCTTAACGTAAAATAAGATATGACTCAAATGGGAGATGTACTCGCCTGAATCATCCGTGTATTGAGGGACAACAGGCAACAACAATAAACACACAAAACACAAAGCAGGTCCTAGTCTCGTAATTCTACCCGTCAGAATCGCAAATAACCTGACATCTTCCCGGCCAATGGGGGAGAAGCTTCTTAGCCCCATGGGTGCAAATCCATTTCGAAATGTAAGGGGGGGGGGGCATCTATTGGGGACACCGCACTGTTGTAATATTGGGCTATGTAAAATTTCAAAATCGTTGGGGGGGCGGCGGACATGTCCCCCCCGGCCCCCTTGAATTTGCACCCATGCTTAGCCCACCATCCTCGCCCCACCCCCGTTAACGACACCTGTGCATAGTAGGATACTGAAGTATCGTTATCAGTTCTGTGCGGGTTATAGAAAGTCAAAATATTCATTCCATAACCCACACAGTAACGCGTCAATGCTGTTTGTTACATGGAAACGCCCTGACCAATCAAATTGATCGGTTACAAAACTACATACGGTTACGCATTGTTTCATTTTCCTTGCATTCCCCGCAATTTTGGGACCGCAACGGAAAATTTGAGTTACAGTTAACAACAGCGGGGAACCCTAGTGATAATTTTTTTCTTGGGTAACCCGCTTCGGGGTATAGTACGTCGAAAACGTACCATTGCGCGACCCGCTGCGGGGTGAATATCAACAGTCTAAAAATTTACATGATTCGCCAAACTGATAATGAACTTCCATATAGGACTAGAAACAAATATTTTGCCTTTCAGATTTGTATAAGTTTTGTGGCAGGAAGTATTGATTTGGTGAAATTCTTGTAACATATGTTTTTTTTCATATTATTCAGTCATCGGCGTAACTTTCAGGTAACACCATGAATCGCGCGTGACGTCACTCGGTGTTGTGCAATTGATAGTGCAATCGGTATCGTGTGCTTAAACCGAGCTTGGTGTTGGAACTCCAACACCAACACCACCACCAACACCGTACTTGAAATCATCCACTGTATATGTTAGTTGTTCACTCAAATTATAACCCCTTTCCCCGATACAGGCTGAATTGGCTATCACTGCATGACAACCCTAAACAATGAACTTACCAAGATTATAAGCGGGGCTCTACGTGGCCAGAGTACTTACGTCTTGAATTATAGTAGACTGAAAAATGGTCCTGTCGTATTCCCATCCTGCATCACATGAGATGACGTCACGTCCACTAAGATTGAAATCGGGATGAAATGTGTCATCGGCCGTCACGTTGTATCGTTTGCACTGCTCGTACACTGTTTCTCCATCGCTACTGATGTGATATGGTATACCGACAAGACGTTTCGCCCAGGCACACTCAGTCGATGTGTTGAGACTCCACTCACTGCAGTTCACGTCTTCCCAGTCTGGGATCTAAAATCATTTTAAAATAGATAAGACGAAATCATGAATAATAAATAAACAGAAAGGATGATAATAAGATCACTGTAAAATTGTTTAATGCAGTCCTGTGTGTGTATTTGAGTGTGTGTTTGTGTGTAGGTGCGTGATTTTTGTCTCAATTTTTTCAATTGTGCAATACATTATGGTTTGAACGTAGTTTTTAACATATTCGGGTTCAAATTACCGCTTCCTATTAATAAGTTCTAGTGAAACAATATTAATTACTTTTTATAGTATGAATTTGTGTAATGACATTTTTCTTATAATAATTTGCTGTATTTCTTCTTGTGAAATTTAACATTGCAAAAGTATAGTTCATAAGTTCTATTGTTTTAATGTAATTATTGTATTTATATCTAATTTCACTTTTTATGTAAACTCCAGCAATTCGGCCCTTCGCCGGAGTGCAAAGGGAGATATTTTTAGTTTCTATCTTGAATAGATAAAATAGATAATTAAATAGAAATAAAAGATGAGATGATGATGATGATAATGATGATGAGGAGGAGGAGGAAGAGGAGGAGGAGGAGGGGAGGAGTAGGAGGATGGTTATGTGATGATGATCATCATGATGATGATGACGATGACAATGATTATGATCGTACTACCAGTAAAACAATTAATTGTCTACATTGTAGAAAGATAACTTTCTTTCAGTTACTCATTTCATGGTCCATAGGTCAAATGACATGAGCTTAACAATTTAAAACCGTACAATCAATAATGCAAATACAAATACAAACACAAAAAATACGGGATGTAATAAATAATTATACAAGTACGCCTATAGACAAACAGAACAGACACACAAATCCACAACAAATGAATATGATATAGATTACACATAACAGATAAGGCCACCCATTTTGCATATGTACCCTACCCCCCCCACCCCCATTATCAAGTTAACAAATGAAACGGGATTCAATACAATTACAGTAATCAAACTGATAATTTATGCAATATATGAAATACGCTATCATAATAGGTGACATATAATGTAGCCCATCCATTTGACATGTGTATAGAGCCCCACCCCATTAAGTTAACGCACGAAATAGGATTGTTTGTATTTAGGCTTTCTGAAAAAAAAAACTCAAGAAATTAACATAGAAATACAAATCAATATCAAATTTAATGAGTTCAAATTGGTAATTAATATCATTACATGTATAACCAAGTATAAAGAAATGAAACCTCTATCTTCAATCACTTTCATGTAGATTGCAACATAAATTGCATTCTTGTTTCCATAAATCTTCAGACTTTTATGAAAATATATTTTTGGGGTATAATTTCAGGTTTACATTGACCAAAAATTATTTGCCTCGTGTCACAACGCCGAAAAATTGTCCCATGCCTTTTACACGAAGGGCACCGCATTGCATGATGGGGCAGTGTGATTTTAATATTCATAATAGCCGTTTGTGGCTATTTACATTAGTAGCCGAAAACGACTAGTGTTGCCAGTTATCCATAAGTTTGCACATAAGATGTAATTATAGAAAACGTAGTTTTGATATCTGTTTTTTTTTAATTTAACTTCTCTTCTTAGTCGTAGCCATACCCAGTTTTCTGCTAATTTAAGCAGAAAATCAGCTAACAATCTCATTTTCAATAAAGTATCAAAATTGTCGTTCCGTAATGTGGCTATCCACGCCTGCAGCGCCCACTAACGATTAACTGTATTTAATCGCCGCCTGCTACGCACAGACGTGTTTGCCACATGCACTCATGAATAACAATGTAATGAATAGCTGCTTCGAATCCCTTCGTTATAAAATATCTCTGGTCGTGACCAAGTACGTTTTAGCAGCTAGTGTACAAACTTCCGTGGACTTTCACCTTGTGACAAAAAAAAAATAAAAA
>JZLH01S0632939.1:12510-23926 GCA_001188425.1 Eucidaris tribuloides | reverse complement strand
CCCTGAAATAGGTATTTTGAAGCATATCTTACTTGAGTTCATGTATATCCGTTTCTGCAGTGCGTTGTTGCTTCAGAGGTTCCTTTCTCGTAGACGATCCAAAATTGCCCATGTAGCTTGTGTACTGTTTGTCTGATGACATTAGACTCATTGACTATGTAGAAGAAAACAATGAACACAGACTGGTTAAGCCTTAATCTACATTTGGCCAATCAGACCAAATCTCGGTTTGGTCGATCAGACCAATTTCACACCAATCTTTCAGAAAGTAAGATATCATCATGTTGAAAATCAGAATATAACATCAGAACGACTGATAGTTGTTTAAACCATTGAAGACATTTTGATTTTGCTTTAACACATAGATGGAAATTATATATGAAATAACAGTGGTAAACAATAGCAGCACATATATTTTTAAAAATGCATTCATAAAATTAAGTGATATGAATCACACTCTACCTTCTGAGGTTATGACTACACTGATATACATCAAACTATACTGAGAACAAATAACAGCTTCCAGTTATAGTTCACATAGACCCGTTCAGTTTCAAGAACATGACGTTAACCCATGATTGGGAGATTTCAAACCCGCACAAAAGATAAGATAACTTGGGTTTACAGCTGTTCAAAGGAACTACAAAGATGAACAAATGAAGATACTTATCTTTCTGTTGTTACACTTTTGGAAGCCTTCCCATTTGCCCCCCCACCCCACCCCCACCCCCCACCCCAACTATGTAGGACAAAGTGACGTTTCGTTATCAAAATTAAACAGGTCTATACATGTAGTTGCATGGAAGAAATGCATACATGTACCTGCCAACCGTCCCGATTTTTCCAGGGCAGTTCTGGTCTTATTACAGTTATTAGGCGGTACAGTAAACAATAAAAAGTTTACTTAATTAAAAAAAAATGAGACAGGAATGCGAATGAGAAAAATATTTGAAACAGCTGAAGCAAAATTTCTCTTATGAGAAAAAGCATGAATGAAACAAACCTTTTGTTCCGGCACTCACCAGTGAATGTAAACACGGCATTTGCATTACAATTTGGGCGTTGCATTAAAATCACTATAGTAACCAATGCACTTGGTTCAGTCGTTTCATTTATTTTGGTCATTCATGTTCTATTCTTATTTAAATCTACATTTTTGTTGTTGAAAGCACCGCCTAGTTACTGTAATAAGACCAGAACTGCCCTGGAAAAATCGGAACGGTTGGCAGGTATGGAAATGTATAATTTACAACTCTACAAAATGTAGGTTAATAGAACAAGCACACCTGTTTCATGCACATTTCACATTCCTCGGTGTTTACAAAATTAAACAATTACAACCACAACAGGAAGAATCTTGTTCTAACACACCTGGTTTATGTCTATTTCACATTCCTACATGTTTACAACTTTTAACTTGACAACTGATCTAAATATAGCACAAGACTAACTTGGTCTTGTTGAACACCTGTTTCATGTAGATTTCAATTCCTGTAGGTTTACAGCTTGGACTGAGTTCTTGTAGTTGTTGTTATTTTCAAAGGTGTTTGTAAAAAGACTTGTAAAGGCAGATTTGAGTATTTGAGTATTTATCTATTTCCCAGCTAAACGTCCAATTTGGCTTGTGTAGCTACCTGTAATGAAGTGACCCATCTCATATGATCTTTGTTATTGGGTCATGGGAGAGAACAATGGTAACTTTGGCAGAGTTACTTGTGCTCTCTACACACAGCTCTAGCTTCAAACTGTGATCACTGTTAAACTATGCCTTCAATCCTTTCTATGTTAGGCTCAAATCTTTTCAGTCGCCCCTTGTATTACGTATCAATCATTACCCTGTCCAAACGGTCCACCCGTTTGGTCAGTTCCTTGCTGTCCGCTTGTTGTCCAGTCATGTCCATCTCCTGTCTGACTAGCCGCATCCGGAGACTTTCTATCTCTCGTTGGAGGGCGTCGCACTCTGCCTGCAATGTCCTTTTGCTGTAGATAGACATATAAACATAGAAATCAGTATTATATTCGAAGCAGGCCTTGGAACCAATCTTATGCGGTCTTGGATTGGCCTTGGGACCAATCTTATGTGGCCTTGGATTGGCCTCGGTCCGAGGGCATCTGTACAAAACCCTATGGGAAAATTGTTTTTGGGGGTAGCCTTGGTCTCAGAACTTGCGGCCTCGAATACAACACTGACAGAAAATACACTCGGGTGAATTCTTTTGTTTAAATGACATCTCACTAGTCAATTATACCAGGTATTTTTTATTTATTTATTTATTATTATTATTATTTTTTTTTATTTTTTTTATTTTATTTTATTTTTTTTGGGGGGGGGGGTAAGTTTGTTACCTTTTGAGAACAAAGCCATTATTTCTTTCAACTCTTCATTCACAATACACCCGCCCCATCACGTCCGACTTATTGCCATAATATGACATTACCATAACAACACAGTTTCCGACACATTGAAAAATGTCTCTTGCACACCACGCTCATCCAAGGTCATACAAACTCTCTGTGGTGCCATAGAGAATACATCATCAATTGCACATAATATTTTGCCTTAAGAGGCTAATATCTAGACAGTAGGCACCAATGGGGCCACATGAATCATTTGAAAAACTTTGCATTCCCTTGCCAAACAGCTAATTTTGCCATACAGCTGATTTTGCCAAAAGTTAAAATCTTATCATCTGTTTTCATAAAAATTATGACAATGTGATTTTAATGCATTTTACATGAAAATTCATACACGAAGAATGATGAATGATTTAAAATGGACACAAAGCGATCACAATAACTCATTTGAGAGAGCGGCTCAGGTGAGCTAACAACAACATCAACACTGCTGCTATTTATGTTATTATTAGTGTTATTAAGAAATATTCTTACGTTTCATGGAGATCTCGAGTTAGGGTTGTCAGAGCGCCCTCGCTGTGGTAAGACTCAACACTGCTCAGCATCTGTTTGGTGAGGCGCTCCTGCAGTTCATCAAGACGATTCCTGACGTCACGCTGCCACCCATCAATCTTGTGTTCCGTCTGTCGGGAAAGTTAATAAGGGGGTGGGGGTTGGAGAGATTCAGTGGGGATAAAAGCATAAATAGAGATCATTGAATTAGGGGACACACAGAAGATAACTAGAGCAGTTCGACTGCGCGCAGTCGATGGGTATGCCTCCGCAGTCCGCAGTCCTATCCAACTGATGTAATTTGAAAAGCTTCAAGTTACCATGGTAGCAAGACCAATTAGATGAATAAGCATAAACCCATGTGACCCTTGACCAAGTTACAGTAAATTCCAATTCAAGCAAGTTCGTAAAATTATGCGCGACAATGAGGCTCATGTCGGAAGGAAGGCCTTGTACCTTCTGACCCATGCTGACTTTCAACTTCCAAATCGAATACAATAATTGGTGGCTATAACAAGATACTGTTCCCAAGTTACATCAAAATCGGGAAAGTCCATACTCAAGTATCACAGTTCCGAGGGGGGTGTCATACGAGCCTCCAAATCATGACATATTTAAGGTTGCCCGGGTGAACCGTTGAACTCTTTGGCCCAAAATCAATCAGTATATGGCGTGGCCTCATCATAATACTCACTCATCATATAACATAAAACGTAATCTGACAAGGTTCCGGTCTCTGAGTTATCATGGTAAAACTTGACCCAAATCAGACATATTTAGCTTGGTGACCTTTGACGACTTTCAGCTCCAAAATCTAATCAGTTTTATTGTGGCCTTATTAAATCAAATCTCACGACCAAGTTCCATACAAGCAAATCCGATCCCATGCCGCCTCGAGTTATCCCTTAACGAGCCCAAATCAGACATATTTAAGGCCGCAGTGACCTTTTGACCTCTTCGACCTGTCATGCCCCTATAAACTAATTCAGTTCATTGTGTGCCCGAGTTCAATTATACATACCTTCAGCCCAAGTTTAATGACACCGACCAGTCCGCTCTAAGTTATCGCGGTAATGAGCCCAAATCAGACAATTTAAGGCCCGGTGACCTCTGACCTTTGACCTTTGAGCTCCAAAACTTATCAGTTCATTGGTAGAAATATAGTACACTACTTGTGCTAGTTTACGATTACTAATCAAAAATGCCGATGGGGTCTTCAAGTTATCGCGGTATACGAGCTCAAATCAGGAGCATAATGAAGGCCGGACTGTTTGACCTTTGAGCCTTCAGCCCCAAACCTTAACACATTCATGGTGGCCTCATAAACATCGCTCACCCAAGTAACATTCAGTTCAGCAGCACCTGGCTCTGGAACAAATCTACCAAACAACTAAAGGTCATGTCACGTACTTCACACCTTCGCTCAAATCCTTAAAAACGTATCACCTCTTTTATGTTTATGATTAATTGTAAAGGGTTTTATTCATGTTGTAGTTTAATGGTATTGTAATACAAATGGTAAAGCGCATAGCAGAATTCTTTTTGAAATATTAAGCGCTATATTAAGGCAGCATTATAGATTGATTTATTATTTGAACATCTAACAATCCGTCCCGACCAGCCACTTATTTCTCGCAGTTATCGGCGTAAACAGCCCAAATCAGACATATTTAAGGCCAGTGATCCTTTGACACTTGACACCTTGAGCTCCAAAATACTAATCAGTTCATTGGTTGGCTCATAGTAACTTACTTTGTCCCTAGTACATCAAAACCGATGGGGGTTCTAAGTTATCGCGTAACGAGCCCAAACAGAAGTGTCCCGGTGACCTTGACCTTATGACCTTTCAGCCCATAAATTCTAATTCAGTTTCATTGGTGCCTATCATAGATACATACTTCACGGCTAAAGTACATGACAAATCCGACCAACCGCTCAAAGTTATCCAAGCGGTAACTGAGCGCCTAAAAGACATATTTAAGGCCCGGGTACCTTTGACCCTTATGAGCTCACAAAATCTAATGCAGTTCATTGGTGGCCATAGTACATACTTGTCCTAGTTAGCACAAAAATTCCTGATTTGGGGTCTCAGTTCAGTCGCGGTTAACGACCCAAATCAGAACATATAGGCCCGGTACCTTGAACCTTTTGACCTTCGAGCTCCAAAATCTAATCCGTTATCATTGTTGGCCACATAATACTACTTCACCTAAATTACATACAAATCCGACCGCTCAGTTTGTCTCCGGCTCTAAATTATCGCGGTAAATATCTATGACCCCATGTAAATTCTAAGACCATATTAAGTGCCGCGGTGAACACTTGACACTCTGACCTTTTCAGCTCTCAAAATCTAATTCAGTTATCATTGGTTGCTTCAATAGACACTACTTGGTCGCAGTTACATCAAAATCCGATCGGTGGGTTCCAAGTTTATCTGCTTAACGAATCGCGGTAAACGGACGGACAACCCGAAAACATGATGCCTCCGGCAACTTCGTTGCGGAGGCATAAAAATATCAACTTTTAAAGGCATTTGTTTAACAATTTTTCTAGTTTAAAAAATCTTGAACTACATAATCCTTCAAGCTACTAGTGTCTGTGATAAGGTCTAAAAATGATGCCCTGAAGAAAAAAAAAACTGTTCTTCAAAACAATGATTTTAATGCTTTAAAAAGGTGAAAATCTATGAGTGATCTGTTCTGCCATATCAATTTTCCCTCATAGACTGTTGTGTAACAATACTGAGTTCACCAGATGCTTAATTCATGTGCGATATTTATCCAGACACATCCTGCCAGTGGCAGCATAACTTTCAAAGTTTTGTACTCTACAATATTAATTTGTCAATTCATGCAATATCATATAGCTCAGATATCAAAATTTCACAATTTTTTTTTCTTCAAAAACAAACCACCACTATTTTGAACAATGTCTTTGTATGTAAATGCAAAATTTAGGATACTTGGAATAGTTATCTCCATGGTAAATAATGGTATAATTGTTTACTCAAAACCTTATGAGAAATCTGAAAAGTTTAACTCATATGCTGCATCTGCCCATTCATAATTAACTCTGTTGTTACAAAAGGTTCGAACTGCTCGACGGAAGAAAGTACACATATTATTTCCATTCTGGTATGAAATCCCATCACCAGTTCCATTCTTATTCTGTAATTTATGAAACAAATTTGAGAAATACATGTACCTCCAAGTGAACCCCGCTGTCTGCTAGTCTTGCGGTGAGGGTCACTACCTGATGCTCGAGATCTCGCACCTTATTGTCCGTCTTCTGTCGGTCGTCTTCTAAATTCTGAACCTGTCGTGAAAGTCTCTCAAGCATCTGGTGTGTATGATAGAGAAAAAATATGGGAGACAACAAAATACAGATTTATAATATTGTCTACACAGACACATATTATCAATATGACAGACTGTTCCTGCATGTGACCCGATTTTTAGCGTAACCCAGAGTTTGTCGGCGATTCACATTTTGGAGAAAACAGCTCCATAAGTTGAAAATGGGTCACAGGGGGCCAAACTGACATTTTCACATTTTTTGAAAAGAAGAATTATTCCTCTTCTGTCTGCAAAAACATAAAGTCAAACATAAAGTCAAAATAAAGATATTTATGATTTTATAAAACAAGTTAATGTGGTCGTTATTGCGCTAGTCAACTCTAAAATCCCCTTTATCCCAGTTTCTTTATGGCGTGTCAACAAAATGTAAAATTATTATAACTTGGCCATATATCATCCATTATCTATGAATTAGGTATCGAATTAAAGCTTATAAACAGATCTTTGCAGTTGTATAAAAATCTCAATTTTGATTTTTGCCACCACGTGCCGGGTTTTGCCGGATCTGGTCACATATAGCCAAATGCTCATTTCGTAAAGGTCAAGTTGTTTGTTTATAGTCTTGGGTCAGTGCCCAGTTTAAGACGTTCTCTCATGACTTTACCCTCCCTGATCATCGGACCATATCATGCTCACACACAAGTGCACTCCCTCCACTCCCTGGGGAGTATTCCAAGTGCAGATCCCACAAGGTGCCCAAGCCAATTTAATTACAACAGGATTTCTTGTCCACTCGAACACAGACGTCATGACAGGATTTGAACTAGAAATCTCTCATTGAAGAAACCACTGTCTTATCCACTAAGACACGACGCCTTCTGGTGTGCTGATATGTCTTCTTCTTTTTTTCATGAAATTCTTCACGATAGATTCAGTGTTTCCCTCCCCCACCCCCCCCCCACTCCTTACATGAAATCACCACCTCTGCAAAAAGATATCAATGATCCTACCTTATTCTGTCTGTCCACCTTTTCTGACAGCAATGCCACCAGTCCCGTGGACGGTGTGCTGTGTCGATACAGTTCATAGCTGGGGGCCTTGCTGGTATATACCGCTGAGGAACGCCATTCGCTGGTGTCTGGTCTTGTCATTGGTACTGATGTGTGGGCATTGTTATTAGTTGAAGGACCAGGAACATCTAAATGCAAACAAAACCAACCACATGACAATCTTATGGGCAATTCCATGATTAGTTACGTTACACTTTATGACCAATTTTACTCAACATTTGGCTCTTACATGAATATGCTTTGATATTATTTTTTGTTTTGGTAATGTCAGTTCTCTAGACTGGCACCTACTTCACAACATCAAGCAAAATCATGAGACATGTTTCAGTGGGTAATTACGACTTTAATTACGGTTAGTTACGTTACATAAAGAGGACATGGAAAAAAATGACAAGTCTTTGTCCTCAAAGTTTCCTCAGCCTGTTTTCAACTGAAACAAACTGTGGTATTCATGCTGTTCCTAGTGTCTTGATAAGTCATTAAATATATAACTTATTGATAAAAATCTTTTCATTTTTGAGTACAACATCAAAAACATGGTTAGTTACGTTACGGTTAGTTATGTTACATTTTGTCCATCCACACAAATTTGCGTTTATTCATGTCTTTTTCAGATTTAGAATGCATATGTGGAGCTTTATTACTTTTAGAACAATGAGAAGAGGCTATTGGCATGGAAAAAAATCCAGAATAAATGATAATTTTTCATAAAACTGAGATTTAGTCACACTAGTCCCACATGTGGTATTTCATGTATGGTTAAGATTCTCCTAGAGGGTGCTGTTGAAGATGTAAAATTTAGAGTACAAATGATGTCCCCCATTGTTTCTTCATGATTCAAACCCATTCAAACCACTGAAATGTAATACAATTCGAGACAGAGCAATTTATATAATTTGTGATTTGTCCAATAATTCATGGAAATGCCCTTATAAAATATTTGATGGTTAAAGATAAACTGGAGTACTTGATGATGAAAAATCTTTTATTGGAGTTACTCACTCCACTGGTATCTAGGTGAAAGCATATTACCCTTGCATTATAATAATATAAGAGTAGTTTACATTCAATACAATAAATAGTTGTAGGATGGGCAGTTTAAACTTTAAACACATGACTTTTCTGTCACTGGTCCTAAAGCATTGTAATATTTGCAATCAACCTTGTCCCTCATAGTTTTCTGTAATTTGCCAGCATGATGATTAATAGGGTTTTGTTAAAATTGAAGTGTTCTGTTGTTTTCAATTACTTTCCTTTGTACAAGAGTGACATTTTCAGAATACCAGTTAGTTCATAGCATGATTGACAACAGCTGATATTAAAATTATGCTGTTTTGGAAGTAATCAGTATTATCTTTAAATTAGTTTTGATGTGAATGTAAAGCTTATGTTTAAAGGGCAAATAGTAAAAAAAAAATCCCAGAAAACTCCGGGTGCACATCCAGGCTGAAATGTCTTGAATTTGTTTACACAAGAAAAAAAACAGCATGCAGAACAACACGCACTGACTTTAAGACCAAAATACAAACTGAATCTGTAAAAAGCTACACAATACCTGCGCCTGTCACAGAAACTTTTGATAGAAATTGAGAGAAGAAAGAAACATTTTATTACACAATTTCACGACAGATACCTTGCACAGTGTACTTGATTATACCATCATCTTTTTTCATGTTTACCTGAATTGAGTATGGCTTCCAATTCTATTGATTCTGTTTAACATTTGATTCAGAAACTGAAATATTTACTAAAGAAAGCTAAACACTTGTGTGCTTTTCTAATTTTATAACTTAAGCATGTTACATCCTATCAAAATCAAAAGTATTGTAATGCCTGTTGAAATGCCATAATATTTTTGCAACACCAGCTAGGTAACAAATCATTTAAATAAATTCAATATTCAAGGACCACACCCACATACACCCAACTGTAGTAATATCGGGGGATTCTTTTTGAGTGCCTTATCCATGCATCAGTGATTTTTTTTTTTTTATTCCAGAGCCTACAGTAACCTGTGCACAAATAATCTCCATTGGAAGTATAGACTCCGGCCTAGGAGTGTCAGGGACCACCTTTCAACCTACATGACTGTGGCAGGAAGTGTGAGAATTGCACACCACCTAAACTTACCACTTGAATCCAGCAATGTACTGTCTATCGGATTGTATCTAGCAGGATCTAATCGACTCTGTGAAAACAAACACAAGACACAGACAAAAAAATTGACATAATCTGATCAGAAAATTAAGTAAAGGCAGGCAAAACACCACTTAGAATATATAGAAGAGTATTATGCTTACTTGCTTAGTCCTACAGTGGTCCGATAAATAAGACCACATAACAGACTCTTTTTCAATGAATTTTGTCATTGGACTGGTCGGCTGTCATAGGCCACCATCAGTTCAATGTTAAAATTTGACAAAAAAGTGTCTGTTATGCCAGAGTTCTTATTTATTGAAGTATTGAACTAGCTTTTTGTTAAGCGTCAAGACAAATTCACTCATGCAACATTTTTGTTCAAAGTTGGCAATGTAGATGACAAAAACTTTGGTGAAGAAAAAATGAATTTCGATCAATTTCAAACAAAAGAAGCAAACATAATTAGTGTCAACTGGCAACACGGGGAAATTAAGGCATAATGTGATTGTTTCGCCAACCAAGCGAAAGTCGCCTCAAGGTTGTCCACCAAGATTTCACGGACAGACGAATGTATCGGTAAGTCAACTTTGCAGTAAATAAACACAATTTAATGTTGCAGCAAATAAACCATTCAAACATTAATAAGGTTGTTTTACATTAAAGTGTAATAGATTAAGGCTTTTGTACAATACATAAATTTTCCATTCCACAAAATTTAAGTCTTGCAGCAAACAGCGGTCCAAACAACCACTACCGCCAGCGATTGTAAAGCATGAACGTGATGAAAGACGATAGGTTGATAAGACAGTTACTGTCCATCAAATCTACCGACTTGGGGAAAATCTACGCGAGGTGTGCGACGTCATGTATCATAGCAGACGGACCTCGCCTCTTGAGGTGAGTTTTTCTGACTCTTAAAAATTTTATTTTTCATTTTCTTGTTTCATTCTTAAAATTTCACCAAATATTTGTAAAAGTACTAGTATCCGATACGTACGTAGTTAAATCTTTTTTAAGGGCTAGAAATCTATAAAGGCGTAAATTTTTGAATTAAAACTATATTCAGTATTGTGTAAGGGGTCATCGTTTGCACTATATTCCCCTTGCTTGTATGGGTGCCCGTAGCGTAGGTAGGCCTACACTATAGCCTAGGTTACTTTGCATGCACAGCTAATCTGCTAATTGAGTTATCCCCGTGGCCGTGTGGCTCATGCTGTGTCCGCCGCCGTGGCGTAACGTTAGGAGTCATGACGCCGCGTATGTAACGACAGCGCCAGGCCAGGGACGCTGCAGCATGCCAGAGTAGAGAGAGTGGATGCAGAATAGTTGTGCTGAAAAAATGTCATAATACTCACCCGTATTTTACTCAGATTTGTTTCTGTTTCTCTTATTGTGCTTGTGAAATTTCGATCCCAGTCACGAGACATTATTGGACGAAGACAAAAGCATCAATGAAGAATCACAAATTTCCTCTCACGTTATACTACTCGGACCCGTTGCGCTGCTACTGTCACAACACAAATTGGGCGAATTAAAAATACATGTAAAGGCGACGGCACCGACGCGTCTCAACGCGAAAGTGTGCGATCATCGATCGCGTCGCGTCAGTTCCAATCGTGGCATTTATGGCACTAAAAAAAAAATGTGTCTGAACTGAAAACAAGGCGATAGCCAAAATGTGTCTCTCCCAGTTTCGCATACATAGAAACTTGCTCAAAAAACTTAACATTGGGCTCAACCGCTCAAAAAGGTCGTTGACCGCTGCCAGTGACCTTCAGCTCCCTTTGAGACATCTACCACCCAAGTTTGGTCACCGTTGGTCAAAATTAATGGGGGCAAATTAAGGCACGGGCCAATTAAACAAAACTTGCTCAAAAAACTTAACATTGGGCTCAAAAAGGTCATTGACCCCTGCCAGTCACCTTTGCCGTTTTGATGACCTTCAACTTCCTATGAGAGATCTACCACCCAAGTTTGGTTACAACCCGGGTCCCCCCGGGT
>JZLH01S0632926.1:0-12155 GCA_001188425.1 Eucidaris tribuloides | reverse complement strand
ACATGGCAGTTACATCCTCCCGTACATCAGCAGCACGAAGTCACCCCAGCAGGTCATGGGGTCGCTGGTCAAGGATTACCTGGCCCAGACATGGCGCGTCACCCCCGACAAGATCTACCATGTGACGGTGATGATGTGCTATGACAAAAAGCTGGAGGCATCGAGGGAAGACTTCTACGATGACGTCTACAGAACCAGAGATGTGGATTGTGTCATCACATCAGGTAGAAACTGTGTTTTGGCAAAAGGGTGTATGTGTGAAAGTATGCCTTTTTTTTCATTTAGGTGTTTTTGAGGGCAAAATTTTCATTTTGACAACTCTCAAAAGTCATAGATCTTTTGTTTCTGAGATACTAGGGCCCATCTTCTACCTTTTTAGCAATTTTCTTGCTTTTGTTTTGGAAAAATGGCATACATGTATCTGCAGATATGCCCCTGAAATACATGTGTTTACAAAGTGTTTGATATTTTGGCAAAAATTTGACCAGATTCACCCTGCCCACTTCCTCCCATAGACTACTGTGTGTGGATCTAGGCTATTTTATACTCCCCCACAATGGTAATCCCAAGGGTGATGTTTATTCATGCACGTCTTACCAGTGGCAGCTTAACTTTCCAAACTTTTGTATTCTACGATGTTTATTTGTCCATTCAAGCACCACTATGTAGCTCAGATATCAAAGTTTGACTTTTTTTAAATTGAAGCTCTACAATGTTAACTTGTGTCTTTCATAAAATATGTGATTTGTTTATTGTGACTTTTATACTAATTATCACTTGACATTTCCAAATTGTAACTTACTACTTTGTTTCTATTTGTAGGAGAAGTTGAAGCCATGCTTGCCAAAGAACAAATTGCACTTTCAGATGTGGAACCTCAAGAACTTGACAAAGTGTAAGTTAACGTGATCCGTTATTCACCCACAAACATGAGCTAGAAAATTCAAAATATTCAAAAAATTTTACTTCCAGATGTGGAACATCAGGAACTTAACAAAGTGTAAGTAAAATGTAATCTCTTATTCATTAACAAACATGAGCTAGAAAATTCAACAATAAAACAAACCATGGAGCAGGAATATAGTAAGATGTGATCTTTAATTGTTCTTTCGATACCATACTCACAAGGATTTTTTTATGCGACTACTTCTATGAGCAGTAGTATCAAATCTTAATTTCTGTCATAATAACCAGTATGTTTTCCTCAGAATGATATACACTGAAAAAAAAAAGATTGAAATTGTATTACTAATCCACCTCAAAATCTTCTCCAAAGATGATCACAATTTATTATGCACTTTTGTTTTGTTAGGCTATGGCAAGAAATGCAATGTTTTCTAATATTATATTTGTAAATTTGCTTTGATTTTTATTTAATACTTGTATGACAGATTCCCAAGTTCAGAGGATGAGTCGATTGTCAGTCATGCCGGTGGGGGTTCTGGTGGATTTCTGGAGCACATACTCCGCCATGCAGTAAGGGAATTACATGGCAAAGAGCTGGGAGAGTTGCAGTACAAGACGATGAGGTATTGTCAAGAGCCTGTTCTGATTTTACTATAGGATATTAAACCCAACTGTAGCAAAATTAAAACCATTTTATCTGTTCACCATCCATATTCACAATGACAAACCTCTACAATTTGCAGAGAAGAATATCAGGACAGTCTACAATGGTGCTTGAAAGGATGCAGTGGAGGAAAACAGTATTTGACTTGCTATATGGCATGCCGTGAGCAGGGTTGTGTGACAGATGGATGGATGTTGAGTTGTTAACAGGGCCGTCAATCCGTTTCTCTGATGGGGGGGGGGGGTCAACAGTAAGAAAAATGTCAAAAATTTTCAGTGCAACTCTGCCATGCAGGGAGGGAGCTACAGGGCAAAAAGTTGGGAGAGTTGCATTTCAAGACAGTTAGGTATTGCAAAGAGCCTGTTCTGCTCTTACTGTAGCAAATTAAACCCAACTGTAACCAAATTAAAAGCATTTAATCTGTTTCACTTCAAAATGAAACTTACAACCATCAACATTCACAAAGACAAACCTGTGCACAAAACGCGCCAAAAAATTGAAAATGGTGTATGTTTAGTAGTATTTTTATGTTAAGTTTAATGGTTTTGTAGTGCCCTGCACTGCTTTTTAAATGTATCCTTGCATTACATTTTATGAAATTTTCAAGTTGCAAATTAATATGTTTGCCCCTCCCCACCCCCATGTATTTATTAAGGAGAGATGACCTGGGATCAAATTGCAATTAAATGCAAGTTATAAAACAATCTCACAAATATATGGCAAATCAGCTTCCTCATCAAGGTAAGTCATTGCGTCTCTATTATACACCACATAGCTTTCCTTATCTACCTGTAGATGCCCCATTACTAGCACACTGAAAAACTTACACAAAAAAACACTTGTCCAGGTATACTTTAAGGTTATCAGGTAAGAAAATTAGTATATCTTCACCAATATGGGGTCATATAGCCTATTTCATGGCTATGGATGGTATACTTTCAGGGAAAAGTTGTCATTAAAACTGCTCTGTTTTGATCCAACATTGTTTTTGAGGTTTCTAATATGGATGAGATGGTAGAATATATAAACATCATCTATAAACATGACAAAAATTCAATTTTTCTTAAATTTGTGCAAAGAGGGGACAAAAATTTGTCATAACACTTATTCAGTAGTCCCACACTGTAGTCCCACATGTAGCATTTCGTGTATGGTTGCTGATTCTCATAGAAGGTGGTGTTGAAGAGCAAAATTTAGGGTAGAATTGATGGTCCCTATTAAATCTACTAAATCTAATAAAATTTGAGATATAGTCAATTTATAAAGTTTTTGGTTTCTCCATTCACTTTGTGTTAAAACGTCCCATACATAACACAATGTCCCATACGTAACATTTTTTAATTGTCTTGTAAAATAAAGGTCTAATTAAATTTTCAAAGCTTGATAGGGCATTTTACTTTCAAAATGAATAAATTAGAACATCCCAAAGTTTCATTGAAATAAGTCTTCAATTCTACGAAAAAACTTAAAAGATCGTCCTAAATTTGTTACGTATGGGACATCTCATGCTTGGACAGCACCTAATTTGCATAAATAATTGATTAATTCCCAACTTTCTGTGCACAATTAAACAAGATGATAAAGGGTTCATGCCCATATATGAATTAAATATTAGATGTCTCTCCATGATTTAATAGGATTTTATTCAATTGTCCCATACGTAACGCTTAGTTTTACATTTATGCAAATTAACCCCATGGAATTTGCATAAATTTGCATAATATGACATTGAATTCTACAGAATCAAAAACTTCAACTCTTGAGCTTCACAATGGTATTAAATATTTTTTTATTAGGTCAAGATGAAATTTTGACATCTGAGGTTACGTTATCTTGGACTTGCCCTTAACTTGACACCTCCATGCTGTACAATTCTTGTATTACCATTCGCCAGGAATAAAGACTTCAAGGAGGTGACGGTGGAGTCTGAAGACGGCCAGCCTCTGCTCAGGTTTGCCCTGGCCTATGGCTTCAGGAACATCCAGAATCTGGTGCAGAAAATTAAAAGGGGCAAGTCACCATACCACTTTGTGGAGGTCATGGCGTGTCCTTCAGGTTAGTTGCTCCAATTTCAATTCCAATTCCAATTCCACTTATAAGCTCACGTGAGCCAAAGGCTCTTGCGATCACTATTTGTCCGTCGTGCATCATGCATCGTGCATCGTTCGTTGTGCATAAACTTTTCACATTTTCATCTTCTTTAAAATGCGTGATTGGATTTAGCCCAAACTTGGCAAGAATGATCCTTAGGGGGTGGGGATTCATGGGTCCTCAAATGGTACACCTGCCCCCCCCCCCCCCCCGACGGGAAAAGGGACAGGGCCCTAAAAGGCCAAAAGTGGGTAATTTTCAAACATTTTCTTCAGATCCAGAAATAGTTAAGCTAAGTCACTGTGTGTGTAGATACCACTGTATGTGATGAATTATTGTTCCTCATGAAAATGCCCAGGGTGGCCCTGTTTGACCCGTGAAGGGGGCATCAGGTTGGGGGTAGGGTCCTATGGGATTAAATCATATTTACATCATTTTGTAAGTACATCGATTGATTTTGACCAAACTTGGTGGGAATGGTCCTTAGGGGGAGGGGATAAAGGGTTCCTGAAATGGTGCATATGGCCTCTTTGGGGCCCAGGGGCAGGGCCCGTAAGGGCCAAAACTAGGTAACTTTCTAATGACAAGCCCATTTGTAACCAAAATGGTAGGTACATAACAGGGACATCAATGTTATTTGGGGGTCAGAGGTCACATATGTAGTTCAAAGGTCAAATGAGGTCAAATGTTAACATACTAGGGCTTCACACATTATGGCTATTGCCTTGTTTTTATAAAAAAAAATTGATGTTAGAACTTGGCAAAAACAGCTGGCAAGGGGATGCAAAGTTTTCCAACTGGTTCATGTGGCTCCATTGGTGCCTAGATATCAGGCTCCAAGGGCCAAAACTTTGTATATTTGATGTTTTTTCCTATGGGCACCACAAAGAGTTTGCGAGACCTCAGGTGACTTTATGCGTATTATTTGGTGCAGATCTGTGATTTCCACAACTTAAGAGTTAAATCATATATGGTCATGAATTTTGTGTAACGAAGTATGTGAATTGTGAAGTGTTAATTC
The DNA here is from genome assembly GCA_001188425.1 of Eucidaris tribuloides. Taxonomy (NCBI): domain Eukaryota; kingdom Metazoa; phylum Echinodermata; class Echinoidea; order Cidaroida; family Cidaridae; genus Eucidaris; species Eucidaris tribuloides. Next base: position 7,473 of record JZLH01S0632926.1, on the reverse strand, counting down.
CGCTTGTGTCACTACCCCCAACAGGATGCTTAAATGGTGGAGGACAGATCAGACCGGAGGAAGGAATGGCAGCCAAGGAACTGCTTGCCACTGTGGAAGAATTGTACCACTCGGTGCCCTGCCGAAAACCAGAAGACAACCTCACCATACAGAGACTGTATGAGGAGTGGTTAGGTGGAGCTGAATCCCAGAAAACAAGGACTGCATTGCATACAAAATACCATGAGATTGAGAAGAACACAAATGCACTGAATATACGGTGGTAGTTGATTGATTATGTTTAGGTCACATTTGACTGCGGACACCATACAATAATTTTATCGACGATTATTGTATGATTTTGGTGGCATCGCAGATGGCTATGGGCTACAACGTATGTGTTCACATTATCTGTGAGCATCGTGTGATTTCTTGTATGGGCCCTTGAGTTCAAGTAGGTGCAGAGGCTGTATGGAGATCGTACAGCTGTCGTACAGAGATCGTGCAATATCAGTGCAGTTGCCAAAGTCTCTTCAGCCTCTTCACAGATATTGTATGATTCATACAAGATATCGTACGATAAATCTACAGGCTATGGGCTTACGATTTTTTTAAATTTGTCAAACTTCACACTAAACCAAATATAGAGGTCGCAAGTGTAGGGAGCCTGTGAAATTGTATGGAAATCGTACAGTCGAAGCTTGTCACCCTTGGGAGATCATACAATATGGAAGATACGATGAGTTTACGGGCTCTGTAAGGTCATTGTAGGCAAAATGCGACTTAGGCCTTAGTGTTTAACGCTGTCAATCATCTTTGCTTTGAATTGGACCAGAAAGTGCTGTGTATCTGCTGTATTTGTTTAAATATAGACACGTCCGATGTGGATTGTGTTTCTGTGTCTACAGGCAATATCTTGTTGACTGTTGTATTTCTGATATACTCAGGCTTGGTAGTACTTTCTTCAGCATTGTATCCCAACTTAACCCATTGGAGACTAAGAATGAGATATCTCGGACTGGGATCTATGGAGATTGGAGAATGCTTGTTATTGAAATCAAATCATCTCTAACAGGTTAAGTTGAGCTAGTTGTGCCATGCAAACAACACTTTGAACTCAATTTCATTACTTTGAAATTACATTAAAAATATGGTAATTACTGTATATGCTGAATATTATAAGATTTTTTTTCACAAATTTCATGTCTTAACAACCTCAAAGAATTACAGTGTATGAAAATGCAGTAAAATCATGAAAGTAATTCTCACAAATTCCCTATCTTAAAGCAATATTGCAAAAATACATGTACCTGAAATATATTGCTCATACAGTAAAGAAAAAAATAATGTGCGATCTCCAAAGTAGGTGTTTTATTCATATTAACAATTGATTAATTTCAGCCATGTTAAAACATTTTCCAAAAACAAACCCCAAATCGGTTATAGAAATGTCAAGTTCTGTTGGTTGATCTTACAGCTGAGCTGAGTGTGAACAATGGAAATGCCTGTACCAGTGGATTAAGTTGATTGTACAGGTAGACAATTTTCTTAAAACAACTCACATAAGATGAGTAGAAACTAAAGTTGATTGTAAAGTTTATCTTGTTATTTATTTATTTTTAATTTTTTGTATTATAGCTACAATATCTCATTGACATCAGAACATACTGTAATATGAAGTTACGTGTTGTAATGCATGAGAACATTTATCAATCACAGTAATTAATTACATTGTTGAAGAGTTGCAGTGCAGTGACACAAAGTTTTTTCCCCTGGCCCGAAGAAGTCTGAGGGGAAATAGTAATGCCACTGTCTGTACGTCCTTCTGTCCGTAACGTTGGCTTTCGTAGGATAACTGCAGTGATGTTTGATGGATTCGAATGAGATTGGTATGATGGTATATAATATTGAAATTCAGCCCAAGTTAAATTTAGGAGTATGTAGATCAAAGTTAAAAGCTCATTTGATATGTTAAAAAAAGCTAATTATGTATCTGAAAAAATGATTTCTGTTCAATAACTTAAAAAATGTTAGACACGTTTTAATGTAACTTGTTATGAAGGTACATGGTATCAAAATACAGCTTGTGTTTGATTTGGATTTTGTTTGTCAAAGGTCAAAGCTCATTAAATGTGTCAAAATATTTATCTGAAAATGTGTCAAAATATTTATCTGAAAATGTGTTTTCCATTCGATAACTTAGGTGATGTTAAATAGATTTTAATGAAATTTGGTAAGAGGGTACATGGTAAAAAGATATAGCCTAAGCTTGAGCTTTGAGTATGTTTACCAGAGTTCTTGTCCTTGTTTTACTTGCTTCTCTTCATATTGTGCTGAAGACTAATGCCATTGTACTAATTGGTACACATGTTCTTTCTTTCCTTCAAATCAAGTAAAATTCAGTCACAACTCACAAGTCATTTGCTCTCAAGCCAAATGTAGTCATAATCACAAGTCAATCACTCTCTTTCTAGTCTTAATTCAAGTTGATTTATGTAAAGTCAAAAGTCAGAAAATGTGTAAGCTTTACCCGAGTGAATTTGTGTGTGTATGATACCAACTTTTCATTAGCATATCTTTTACAGTGTGCATGTCAGTTATACATTTACCAAAATACCTTATTTTAATAACAGGGAAATCCAAAAATAGTTTCCTGATGTTATGAAATATCAGAAGTATTATTTTTTATGATTTCATATGTGTGGATCATTACAAAAACATTGAAAGAAACACATTTTACCGGAAGTATAAAACTAGTATTTCTGGTTCCTGCATGTGCAATTGTGTTCATGCTCAATTTCATTTTTTGTAAAACATGGGTCCAAGAAAGACTTTAGTCTGAGTCATGCTAAAAAGAGGTACTGATAAAGTCAACAATTTCAGGTATAATATCAAATGTAAAGCTATCAGTTTTACAGACATACCTCTCCTGTTTATTAAAGTGAGATAAAATTTGAATAACCATCATCTATCTATCCAAGTATGTATGCATCCATGTATGTATATATGTATGTATATGTTTCTATGTTTTTAAGTCTGTGTGTGTGTGTGTGTGTGTGTGTGTGTGTGTGTGTGTGTGTGTATGTATTCACTATGTGTATCTCTGTGTCTGTCTGTCTATTCATCAGTTTTCTGTTCACATATATTACTTTATCTTGTAAATGTGATGTCTTTTCCTCTTCCAAATCTGCACAATGAGTGTTATGTGAATAAGGTTGTAGCATTTTAGGTGTACAGTATATCAAAATATTGCTTTATTGTATGTTTTTATTTAGGGATGGATAAGAACAGATACATTATCATGTGTCTCAACATTTGATTAACCTGGACTAAGAATGAGATTTCATATGAAAGACAGAATCTGGAACATTTTAACAAACTATTTCACAATTTTCTTCTTTCTGCTAATATTTTTGCACATTCCAGGACAGTGACCTCATTTTATGCTAAATTGTAAAATACATTGTATATTTATGTCATTACAATATTTTCCTTTATTGACATACAATATCAGTCTGATTAAAAAAAAAATATAGAGGGAATTGTGAGTCAATTTGCTATTTGTCTGATAATTTCACACATTTTGAAATGCAGATCTTTAAACTGCCTTTCAAGAAATCTATTGTTGTGGAAAATATTTCCCAAACATGTCATATGAGTTTTTTTTAAACCTTTATACTTTTACATAAGAAGTGGATATACCAATGTGTATGAAAAAACAACTTCAGCGCATTATTTTTGCTTCATTAAGAAATGATGTGTGTGTACGTGTACATATAAATTGCAGGAATGAAATCTAATGTTAACTGTTAATACTGCATTATGACAGTACTAATAAATATTATTATAGTTATGAAAACCAGATTATAATACTTGTATTATTTGTATTATTGGATTACATTGTATTATTGTAGTTTCTGCCTCCTATTAATTGACATAGGGGCTCAGAAATGTTACCGCTTTTCACTCGCAATGTCTTTCTACAGCTTAAAACCACAGGTTTACAATGACCACCGGGCCTGAAATATGTCTGATTTGGGCTCGTTACCGCGATAACTTGAGAGCGGCTGGTCGGATTGTCATGTAACTTAGGTGAAGTATGTATTATGAGGCATCAATGAACTGATTAGATTTTGGAGCTCAAAGGTCAAAGGTCAAAGGTCACCGGGCCTAAAATATGTCTGATTTGGGCTCGTTACCATGATAACTTGAGAACGGCCAGTTGAATTTTCATGTAACGTGGGTGAAGTATGTATTATGAGGTACCAGTGAACTGATTAGATTTTGGAGTTCAAAGGTCAAAGGTCACCGGACCTTAAATATGTCTGATTTGGGCTCGTTACCGCGATAACTTGAGAGCGGCTGGTCGGATTGGGATGTGACTTGGGTGAAGTATGTATTATAAGGCACCAATAAACCGATTAGATTTTGGAGCTGAAAGGTCAAAGGTCACTGGGCCTAAAATATGTCTGATTTGGGCTCGTTACCGCAATAACATGAGAACGGCCAGTTGAATTTTCACGTTATTTGGGTGAAGTATGTATTATGAGGCACCAATGAACTGATTAGATTTTGGAGCTCAAAGGTCAAAGGTCAAAGGTCACCGGGCCTAAAATATGTCTGATTTGGGCTCGTTACCGCGAAAACTTGTGAACAGCCGGTCGAATTTTGATGTAACTTAGGTGAAGTATGTATTATGAGGCATCAATGAACTGATAAGATTTTGGAGCGGAAAGGTCAAAGGTCAAAGGTCACCGGGCCTAAAATATGTCTGATTTGGGTTCGTTACCGCAATAATTTGTGAATGGCCGGTCAGATTTTTGTGTAACTTGGGTGAAGTATGTATTATGATGCAATAGTGAACTGATTAGATTTTGGGATTGAAAGGTCAAAGGTCAGCGGACCTAAGATATATCTGACTTGGGCTCGTTACCGCGATAACTTGTGAATGGCCGGTCGGATTTTTGTGTAACTTGGGTGAAGTATGTATTATAATGCAACAATGAACTGATTAGATTTGGGGGTTGAAAGGTCAAAGGTCACAGGGCCTAAAACATGTCTGATTTCGGCTCATCACAATTACTTAAGAAAGGCATGTTGGATTTGACTGTAACTTGGGTGAAGTATGTATTGTATGGCACCAATGAACTGAATAGATTTTGAAGTTGAAAGGTCAAAGGTCAAAGGTCACGAGGCCTGATAGATATCTGATTTGGGCTCATTACCATGTTAACTTAAGAATGGCTGGTCTGATTTTGATGTTACTTGGGTGAGGGATGATTATAAAGTACCAATGAAAACGATCAGATTTCAGGGTTAAAAGGTCAGAAGGTCGAAGGCACAAGGCTCCATACTTAGTGTCTTTACCACGATAACATAGAGAAACGGACTTACGGATATTGATGTACTTGGGTGAAGTAAGTGTTATAATCACGGTACCAATGAATTGATCATATTTTGGGGTTTAAGGGTAAAAGGTCAAAGGTCATGGAGGACCCATCTTCAATATCTTACCACGATAAACTGTGAGAACAGTTATCGCGCCATATTGATGTAATTTTGGTGAAGTATGTATTATGGGCAATAAATGAAATTTCAGAGGTTTGAAACGCGTCAAAGATTTACGCATGCCCCGTACAGTCAAAGATTGGAATGGCGACGGGGGTGCGGATGCATTACCCATCGGATCTGCGCGCAGTCGAATTGCTGTAGATTATCACATGAATACTTCGTTGTTGAATATAGGTCTATTTGCCAATCCAGAGAACTTTGACATTTTTGTTTTAAAGTCAGTGCGCCAGAAAAAGTTGCAGTACTTCATAAAATCTTGTAAAAATTGTAACAATGTTCGCTCGGGAAATCAAATCTGTTTTAATGTGATATGTTTGATCTTGGAGTGCATCAGTGCAATCTCGCGAGCAATGAACTTACTGAAATGTCTTGATCAAGATTTGGTTGCGGAAGTCTTGTATGTTAATATTAATAAGGGAATGATGGCATTTACATAATAAGCGAAGTCTCTCTGAACCACGATCAAAGTCAGCACAGAAGAAAATAGATTGGTCCACATAACTGAGACATGACAACATGTGCGTGACATGATTGAGGGTAGCGTAGATGCGGAAAAGAAATGCGAGATGGCAAATGAACAAAGATGTTGACAGATCCATGAATGGAATACTCACGGAAAACTAAAACAAAAGCTCAGACAGGATTAAAGAGTGGCAAATGTATGCGACATTTTCTATAATGCGACATGTACACCACTGACATCAACACTTAATGTATGATACCATAGCACGTAACAATAATTGATTAAATGATAATAATAACAACAATAATAATAATAATAATACTAATAATAATAATCAATAATAATAATAATATATAATAATAATGAGAATGATGATGATCGGATGATGCATGATGCATGATGGATGCATGATGCCATGGATGAAGATAAAGTAATAAGTGCAAAGCTTTCAGTTGGGAAAGTTCTAATAATAGAGAATGTATGATATAATATAATAATGCCATTGAATGATCGTGCAGTCAAAAACGTTGAGGTAACAAGTATGATGACATGAAATAGATATTTCATTTTTTTACTACTTCTAATCACTTCAAAACGTTGCATTACGCCTATCGTTATATTTGACTTAGCCACTTTTATCGTGGGGGGGGGGGGGGAGTGGTGCAGGAAAAAAAAAACGAAAAACGGATGGGCCGCCGAAAACTCTTCGGATAAATAGCAACAATAGCGAATAGGGACAGCTCATCGACACGACCACGGACGACATAATGAGGTATGCGCGTCGGTGATTGCGTCAAGCAGCCAGCTTTGATTGACAAGTTGTGGTATAGCACATGCGCACTTACTAGTTGTGTCAACTCCTTTTTCGTGATGATAGATTGAAAATGGGAATGAAAATCAATTCAAAATTGCCGTCTTTTCCTCATCGTACGGTGTGATTGTGCTACGTGTAAAATCTTCTGGTGTTATTATACGACCAACCTCAACATGGAGACCGGTAAGAGAACTAAACCAATGAAAACACGTTGCAAACATGACTGAATATGTGGTCACTGAACAACATCAACGTACGCCAGTGCATTGCAAAGCAATGTTGATCATAACAATACCCTCTCGTTCAGTCCCAGTCGAAGAATTTTGTGTATGGTTTTAAGTTAAGAGCATAATGGGTTATGCAGTATGTTCGTATTCGTTAATGGATGGCGTAATTGGTAATAGTTATAGCAGTACACATAAAGCTATATTATAAATCATAGAATAACAGGGTTATCTGCATTTTCTTTTAACCTGCAGGAGACTGAGAACAAGATGTCTCGGGTGGGAGGGGTGGGAGGGGCGAAATCCATCAGGGAAGAATATTCTGGCTATCTGGGCAAAAAAAATTCTCCCCACCAAGTAATGAGTGATCATTTGGGGGGGGGGTAGGGGTGGTGTGGCTGACAACTGGAAAATGATAGCCG